>CAUYRT010093470.1:0-19514 GCA_963574885.1 Lepilemur ruficaudatus
AGACAGAGTCTCACTGTGTTGCCCGGGCTAGAGTGCCGTGGCGTCAGACTAGCTCACAGCAACCTCAAACTCCTGGGCTCAAGCAATCCTTCTGCCTCAGCCTCCCAAGTAGCTGGGACTACAGGCATGCACCACCATGCCCGGCTAATTTTTTCCATATATATTTAGTTGGCCAATTAATTTCTTTCTCTTATTAGTAGAGACGGGGTCTTGCTCTTGCTCAGGCTGGTTTCGAACTCCTGACCTTGAGCAATCCGCCCGCCTCGGCCTCCCAAAGTGCTAGGATTACAGGCGTGAGCCACCGCGCCCGGCCTGAGAGAGATTTTTGAGGTCTGTTTGTGGGATCAGCTCAGGCTGTGTCCATCCCAGACAGGCTCTGCCTCCTGGGTCTGTAGTGGGGATGGGTGGGAAGAGAGATCTGGCCCTGCCCACCTCTCACCTTTCTCCTTCCTCCTCTACAGGCATCTCAGGCAGTGGGGACCACCCGTCTCCTCCACCCACAGAGACCCGAGAGGAGGAGGGCTCCCCCACGTTTCCTCAGGGTCCTCCAGTCCCTGGGGACCCCTGGCCAGGGGCACCCCCTCTCTTTAAGGACCCTCCACCTCCAGGCCCCAGTCATCCCTGGAGAGACCTGCCTGAAACAGGAGTCTGGCCCCCTGAATCCCCTAGAACTGATCCTCCTCAACCTCCCCAGCCTGATGACCCCTGGCCAGCAGGACCCCAGCCCCCAGAAAATCCCTGGCCCCCTGCCCCTGAGGTGGACCACAGATCTCAGGAGGAGCCAGACCTTGACCCACCCCAGGAAGAGCACAGATAACAGGATGTCCAGAGCCACGCCTGCTCCCAGTGTCTCCAGGCAGAGCGCACCCAAGCCCATCTCCACCCTCTGCCTCCCCGTAAGTCTCCCCAATTTAGCCTACCTCTTTAAGTCCCTTCATTCCGTCAACTTTATTCTGAACTCAGAGAGTGTTGTTGTCAATATTTTCTGTCTCCTCCTGAGATCCATGTGTGGCCCCCACGCTTCCCCTCTGTTTTTCTCTGACAGCCTAAGTACACGCCTACCTCGAGTCCCATCCTGGCCCGCCCGGGCCGCTGGGGAAGGGCCGCCAGCCTTGTGTTCCCTGCTGCCACCTGGCGGCCTACAGCTGGGAACTATCAGTAGACAATGATGATCCTTCCAAGAAATGGAAAAATAAAAACCATGTTTTCTTAATTCTGACTCTAGGCAGCTTCTTTACTAATGATTATGCTTTTAATATTAAGATGCCCTCCTCACAGTCCTAATCTTATAGAGATCTGGATGGAATCTGAGTGCCTAGCTTGCCTGTATGCAGTGCCTAAGGCTGTGGGGCTCCGCAGGAGGAGGGTTGGATATAAGGACCGTCAGGCCTACATCCCTACTTGTATAAAACTTGGGACCCTTGTATCAAAGAATGGGAAAACAAGTTAAGTCTCTGTTCAACGACTTATGATTTGGATACCACTAGTGGTACATGCAAACTTTCCCAGAGGCACCTGGGCAGATCAATTTCCAGATGTATACATGTCCCTTCCTAAAATGAATCTCTTGCCCACCCTAAGCTTGATCAGGATGCCCTTCTTGGAGAAGCCAAACAAAGGTCAAAGGAAAACATAAATAAATTCTTTCCATCTCATTAAGAGATGCATTTTCAGTAAAAGTTTACTTTTTTTTTTTTTTTTTTTTTTTGAGACAGAGTCTCACTCTGTTGCCCAGGCTAGAGTGCCGTGGCATCAGCCTAGTTCACAGCAACCTCAAACTCCTGGGCTCAGGCAATCCTTCTGCCTCAGCCTCTTGAGTAGCTGGGACTACAGGCATGTGCCACCATGCCTGGCTAATTTTTTCTATATATTTTTAGTTGTCCAGCTAGTTTCTTTCTATTTTTAGTAGAGACGGGATCTCACTCTTGCTCAGGCTGGCCTCGAACTCCTGATCTTGAGCGATCCTCCTGCCTTGGCCTCCCAGAGTGCTAGGATTACAGGTGTGAGCTACCACATCCGGCCAAAAGTTTACTTTTTATGTTTAAGCATTGTCAGTATTTGTAGTTTTGACTAACTGTAATAATTGCAATATAAACCTAGTACAGAATAACTATTTTTTTTTTTTTTTTTGAGACAGAGTGTCACTCTGCTGCCCGGGCTAGAGTGAGTGCCATGGCATCAGCTAGCTCACAGCAACCTCAAACTCCTGGGCTCAAGTGATCCTACTGCCTCAGCCTCCCGAGTAGCTGGGACTACAGGCATGTGCCACCATGCCCGGCTAATTTTTTTTGTATATATTTTTTAGTTGTCCAATTAATTTCTTTCTATTTTTAGTAGAGACGGGGTCTCACTCTTGCTCAGGCTGGTCTCGAACTCCTGAGCTCAAGCAATCCTCCCATCTCAGCCTCCCAGAGTGCTAGGATTACAGACATGAGCCACCATGCCCAGCCTTATTTTATCACTTTCATGGGAAATGAATTTCAATTTATATACATATTTCTGTTATAGAGACATAAAATAAAAGACTTTCCAAAAAGATATACAATAAAATACAAAAAAAGAGATATACAATGAGAAAATTGTTTCATTAAGATAAAATTGTATAGGGAAAGTGGAATGAAAAAAGGAACTAAAAAGAAAAAGGAACAATGTAAAATTTCTGGTTTCTGGTTAAAGGGCTTGTTCATGTATTTCTTAAAAGGGTGTTAACAGGTACGAAAGTGCTGTGGCTTTACATTCCATTTGGTGCACTTAAAAGAGTAATGCATAGTCTCTGACACACACATAAAAAATAAAATTTTAAAAATGTGATGATATTTAATAAATATTTACAATTCCCTGGAAAGCATACCCTTTGCAATACTATTTAAATGATTACAAATGTTAGATGTTGGCTTAATGTGCAAGGGGCAGAGTTTTTCAACTCTTTTAAGGGAGCGGTCAAATTCAAAGGGCAGGAGCCCAGACATCCCATGGCCTAGTGTCAGTCAAGTGGGTTTGAAGAGCGGGTAAAGGAAATTGAGGGTGTGTAACCTTAAAAATCATCTCTAAGGACCCGGTTTGCTTAAGTGATAACTCCGTTGAAACCTCACGTGCCAGGGCAGTGGCTCTGGCCTGTAATCCCAGCGCTTTGGAGGAGGGAGGATTGCTTGAGCCCCGGAATTCGAGGCTGCAGTGAGCGATGATCCATGCCTGGGTGACAGAGTGAGATCCTGTCTCATAAAAACCTAACAAACAAAATAAAAACCCTACACGTGGCACAAATGAAACAAAACTAAGCTTAGGGTTTAGGAATAATCTTACAATACATAAGAATTATAGGGGTGAGCCTAGTAGAATTTAATAGGCCCCAAAGTAGACTGGATTCACTCATTCATTCATTCATTATCTAATAACTTTAACATGTCCACCAATTTCGGGTGCCATGGGAGAATATAAGAATAGAGACAATAAAAATATGCAGTTTCCACTCGCAAGAAGCTTAAAATTCAGCTGGGAGAGCCAGGATTTTTAGGCACGGTTAAATAACATCACAGACAGTAAGAATGCACATAACTGCATAATTGCATGAGTAAGCACCAAAGTAGTAGCCTTAGCAGTAAACGCTGTGAGTTCAGAAGAGTCACGGTGAGTTGGAATGGTCAAGGGAGGCTTCCAGGAGGAGGACTCAGAGCAGGACCTGGAGGGGAGGGCGGGGGACAGTCCCGGAAGGGCAGAGCGGAACCTCGCACAAGGCACAGGCGCAGAAGCTGCCCTGTGGGAGTGGCAGGGGTGGCGGGGGCCTGGCAGCGAAGGGACTACCAACCCCTCCCCCCCCTCGCGCCTGTCTGCAGCACCCTGCCTTCGTGTGAGCTGTTCCCTAAGTCTGGAATGGCCTTCCTCTCCCAGACCGCGTGTATGTCTCAGGGACAGCTCTGCGTGACCACTGCCCACCCGGGTCATCCCGACAGCGATGATTTATTGATTAATGTCTCTTTTCTTCCCAGGCCTCGAGCCTCTGGCAGGCAGAGACTGCCTTCCGCACGCCTGTCCTCGGATCCCTGTGCCATGCTTGTGCCTGTGTCACTCCCAGTAGCCCCTACGCCTCCGGCAGCCAGACCTTTTCCTGGTGCAGAGTACTAGAATCACCTGGAAATTTTGTCTCTCCCACATCCTCATACACCCCCACCCTCTCACTCCCCGACCCGACGCCAGGCCTTAACTGATGACAACAAACAGGAAGGTATCAATACCCCAGCCCTGTGAGCCCAGGTTGTCCTCTATGAGACTGCTGTGTCCGCTGGTTTGTTTGGCCTCCTTCCGGTCTTCCCCTCAGGTCCCATTCCCCCAACCTCGTCCCACCCAACCCCCGCCCCACTTCCCCCAAGGTCCCACTTCTGCACTCCCTTTCCACTCCTCTCCACCCTCATCACTTTTAAATAAATCTCTTTTACTTGAATCTTTGTTGCAGTGTCTGCTTCTGGGGAAGACGCAAAGTGTTTGCTACGGACCACTGCAGCTACTCTCTACCTGCCTGATATGGGGGCCGTTGCCAAATGCTCTACAGATTAGGCTCCCGCTTAATTTGCACAATAACCCTATCGTTATCAGCACCTCCCCTAAAACAGAAACGGATGCCTGGAGAGGTATAGCGACTATGCAAGGTCATACAGGTGACAAATGGCAGAACTGGGATCTGGGCCTTCATGTGCACTTAATACGTGTTTTATGAATGGGTGAATTCTTTAATGAATGGCAAATTTGGTCAACAGAGAGTAGCTTGAAATGGTTGGAGTCAAGGGTTTATAACCTGGAGAAGAGACACTGTTGGATGGACGGGGCTTGGGGAAAAATTAGGGAAGGTCCTGCCAGGCACAGGAGCTCCAGCTGAAACTCTCTTCTCTGTTAGAACTGCGCCTGCCTTGTGGAGGAAGGCACACAGTCTGGGCTTACTGTGGCGGGGGGAAGGGAAGGGAGGAAGGAAGTCTGAACCCCTCAAGCCAATGAGATGAGTTAGTTGGGAAAAGAAAGAGAAAAAAATTCTTAAAGAAGAGAGAAAGTGAGGAAAAGGAACTGAGTACTGGAGAGGCCCAGGTGAGAAGGGAGGGCCCCTCACCGCACTTGCCTGCCTCCATCCAGAGCACTGTGCTGCCTTCCACGCCCTCCTCTCCTTGTCAAGTATGAGCCTCTTGAGGACAGGGACCGTGCCTTGTCTGTCTTTGTCTCCCTTACTCCTCTCCTAGCACCTGGCCCAGGAGGCATTCAATAAAACAAATGATCAGCCCATTTCACAGAGGTAACTCACCAGTCCAAGACATATCACAAGTGCCAAAGTCAGGGCTGGGTGCAGGGCTGCCTGGCTCCAAATCAGTTCTTCCCAGTCCAGCACAACAGGTGAATGAGTGGGAGAGAGAAGGGGGAGGCATGAGGTCACTGGAGATTCTAGTACCTACTAATAGGCAGTGGGTATTGGCACCCGGGCTGTGTTTATTAGCTGGGGAGGAAGAGGAGACTGAGTGGGCCTGGATGGCATGGAGTGGTAGACAGGGAGACCCATTGTGCCAGCTTGTCCATTCAGATCAGACAATGCCCATTTCTCTCCGCCTGCCTCGGCTGACCTCGCCTAGCAGTGACGGTTCTGGGAGCACCTTCACACCTCACGTCAGGGAATTGAATAATAGAATAGGGTCATAGACATGCGGAACAATAGCCCAGTACCTCGGGCATGGCAGATTGTTAATCAATGTTTGGCCAATGAAAGGAAAGAACCTAGAACTAGTATCATGGTAAAATCTAATTATAGAAGCTGAGTTACCTTGAGAAAGCATCCGGCACAGCCCTCAGCCTTTGGGCAAGAATGATGTCTTGGACTAGACAGAAGAGGCAGTTGTCTGTCCTGCTTAAAGCTCTCCAGGCAGGGAAATTCCCAGCCACTCATTTGTTCATCTGTTTGCCACACGACCGGCATTCACCGAGCACCCACTGTGGGGCGTGCTGAGTCCTGGTGCCCGTCCCAGGAAGCAGTTTCAGTTCTCCCTGCCCTTCAGGAGCCCTGCGTCCAGGGAGGAAACAAACATATAAATCATGGCACTAACACGTGATAAAGGTTAAATGAGAGACGGGCACACCCTGAGGTAGGAGCCCCGGGGAAGTCTTAACTCCACAGCCAATTTCATGTTTCAAACTCATTTGGCGAAAAAGACTTGCTTTGGTATAAATCTAAGTTCTCTTACTGTACATTTTTCTCTTTCTAATCTTTAATTAAGTGCCCACCAGGTGCCTGGCACTGGTTTAAAAAACTTGTTAAATTAAATCAAATCCACCTCCTAGGTTTTTTTCTCTAATGTCCTCAAAGACAGTCATCAGTCCCTCCCCCAGACATGCCTTCTCTTTCCCAGCAATCTCAACCCCTGTGATGAGGGCAGGCAGGAGAGCATGGTGAGATCATCAGACTGTGACTTGGGTTCTTGTCCCTACTCTGACATCTGTCTCTGTGTGACCTTGGGATGGGACTTTAGGAGATTTTTTTTTTTCCCTTATGAATATAGATGCATGGACTTTAGGGGATTTCTTTAACAACCTCTAAACTCCACGCAATGCTGAGTCCGAGTTCCTAGAGTGTGGGTGTTCCCAGCTCTGCCACCAGAGGGCAGCCTAGAGCGGCCGTTGCTCCTTGCGTCCCTGACACCATGGCCCCCCTAGGGCGACCCCTGGAAGGGGAGCCACGCGCGTGAGGTGAGGCGAGGCGAGGCAGGCTCCGGAGCCCTCAGGAAAATTCAGGCACAGGCTGCTTGGCCAAGTAGTGCACACACTCGTTACGTATGCGTTCTCTCATTGATGTTTATTGCCTTCCTTCCCAAGGCCAGTGCTCTAGTGGTGCGGGCCCAGTGCCAGTCAAAGGGGCCAGGGCCTGCCTCGGGCGGCCTGCCTAGGATGGGGCAGTGACGGCAGGCGGACGCACCAGGGTATCCGCGAGAGGCTGCCACGTAGCGGTAAATGCTATGAAGCAGTGTGAGGCAGAGGAGGGAAATAGAGTGACTGTCCACATTAGGAGTCTGAGGAGGTGACAGGCGATAGGAACTGAATGGAATGAGGGAGCGAGCCAGGCCATGGTGCCATCTAGGGAAAAGAGGCAAAAACAGCTTGGCACAGTGCAGAGAACACAGCGTCAAGATTCCAGGGTAAAGTCCCTAAATACTGGTAACGGGCATCATGCTTAACTCCCTGAACTTGTGTCTGCAACTCCAAAGGACAAATATCCTGTCTCCTAGGGTCATTGAGAGAGTAAGGTAAATCCTGCGTGTGCAGATGTTAGCAATAACCTGAATGTTACATGCTGGCACGGAGTCGGCACCCTTCTCTGGTGGGGATGGGCTAGTCCTGGGGTCCAAGAGGACAGAGCTGGACCCAAGATGCTGGCCTCTTCGATAGGACTCTGTGTTTACTGGAAACCTCTGTTGCTGTGATGCATCAGGTGCCAGGGAGACGCTGGGGAGTAGGAGAAGCTCCCTGCCCGAGAGGAGCTCTCACCGAGCAGCATTCAGACAGCCCAGAAGACAGGAGAGAAGACAGGCCCATGCTGAGCCCCAGGACCACGCAGGCCCTCCTACTCCAAGTCCTCCCGGCCTCTCTTAAGAGCACACTCAGACTGCACCCTGGCCCTCTCTCCCTCTCGAGGGAGCTGGGTCTCTAATTCTGGGTGACCAATAGCAATAAAAAGCATTAATAGCGCTACTGGAAAGAATGACTGTTTCATAGGTGCACATAAAGAGCAGTGCATGCTGTTTTCCCTAGCACTCGCTCCGCAGAACAAGAAGAAAAATATTATTGTGACTCTGAGAGCTAATCACAGCCTCTGTATGCACCTCCTCACAAGACAAGAGGGCTGGTGGCCAAATCAGATGTGACTTAAACAGAGCGATGGAGGCCCAAGGAGCATGACTGTCCCTCAGCTGACTTCCTGCTGCTTTTGGGAAGGAGGGGTGAAGGGAAAAGAATTGGAGTGCAGATAGCCTGGTGGGCAGAGCCTCCACCTGCCAAATTCTTCCTCTTTCTGGATTCAAGGCCTGAAGATGCACCTGTCTCTGAGCTCAGCCCTCACTCCCATGTGCCATCTGCGGTGCCCTGGGTCCCGTGGAGGGGCCGGCAGGGCTGCCAGGAGGGTTTGGGCCAGGCATGGGAAGATGGCAAGTGGAGGCTGACCCAGCCAAGCCCCAGGAGGACAGTTCTAGAGGAGGGAGTGACGGGGCAGGGAGCCAAGCAGGGAGGAAGGAAGGAAGGGCAGAGCTGAGCACAGCCCATGCCACGGAATATTTCGAGGAGAGGCGTGGGATGCAGACTCTCCCCAGAGCAGGGATTCTCAGGGAGGAGCAACACATTATGCTGCAGTGGGGGCAGCTAGCAGAGTCCCCTTGGGGATTTTTCAAGTACACAGCACCGTGCTACCCACCCTCAGCATCAGATCAGTGCCTCCGGTGGCGGGGTGCAGAGGTGCCTGGCGGGTCCCAGTACTTCCTGGTCACAGCCGTGGAGCTCTGCCACGTGGCAATGGAAGTGTGTTGCCGTGCTGCATCCCTCAATAAAAAAAAAAAAAAAAAAAAAAAAAAAAAAAGGAGCTAATCCAGTAGGGAGAGGAGCGGCCAGGGAGATAGTCACCCGTGAGGAACGAGGGCAGGACAGACAGGCCCATGGGCGAGAGCCGGGCAGTGTGCGAGCGGCTGTGTCAGAGCCTAGTGCACGTGTGCCCCCTGCCCCGCCCTCGCTGCATCCCCCTGACCTGGGGGTCTTTGCGCACAGTAGGTGCGGTTGGGCACGCACAGGGCACCAGAGGGGAAACCAGAGAGGAGGGAGATGTGTCCTCCGTAAGGTGGAAGGGGGAAGCGTGGCCTGACACATTCATTTATTCTTTTATTCCAAAATAGCACCAAAGCTCCTACTAAGGCTAAGTGCCGAAAACGCCAGGAACACACTTGCCCTTGGCCGGCTCCGTGGTATGGGTTGGGGGAGAAGTTTTCTGCCACATCCTGAAGCCGTGGGGTGCTGCGGAGGGTGCGCTGCGGACTCCGTTCGGGAAGATGGCAAAGGAGCCGGCGGCGGAGCGCGGATTCCGCCCCTGCTCGCCCCGCAGGGAAGACCCCCGCAGAGCGAGCAGGGCGCCCCCAGAGGAAAGCGGAGGAGCGGAGACTGACGCTGCGTGGGGTCCGCCCAGTCTCCCGGGAGCACCTGGGCTAAAGAGGGTCCGTCCCCGCGACGGCGCGTAGGAGCTGCGCGGTAGGCACGCTTCCTTGCCTTCTGTGTCCTTGGCCACCGGAGGAACCAGGTGAAGAGAGTGACTCAGGGCCGCCGCTCCCCACTACAGGAAGAGCAACCCGGAGGACGTGCCCTGCCAGGCGGGCGGCATGAGCGCGCACACGAGGAGAGGGGTGGTGTTAGTGCTGGAGAGATGAGTCCAGGCGTGATGGAGAAAGAGAGAGGCCCAGGCGTGATGGAGAAAGAGAGAGACGGAGAGGAAAAGGCCTTGGACTGGAGCCCAGCAGGGAGGAACAAGTGGGGGAGGAGGGGCCACAGGTCCCGGAGCCCAGAGTGGCTCTGGTGGCCTTTCTCCTCCTCTCCCCACCACAGCTAAGCTCCTCTTTCAGGCTTTATCTCCTCCTATCTGTGTTCTGTTCACTCCGTTTCCTATCTCCCAAGCCTAAGCCCCAGGTCTGTCAAGGGCCCCTAAGTGGAGCACCTGTCCAGGGCTTCTCCTGACTTGGAGTCCACGGATACGATACAGGGGACAGAAGCTGGTGCGGGGACCTCATTGCTGGTGACTTAGGGCTTCTTCACTTCTGAGGCTTGGGTGGAAGTGGAAACCTCTCTAGAAAGATACAAACACAGGAAACTTTTGCACATGTTCTTCAGAGTTTAAGGAACCGTGAAGACCCACCACCCACTGCCATCCCTTTATAGCATGGTGTCAGCGGCACAGAGTAATGGGTCTGGTGGGCTTGAAAGTCCAGCAGGCCTGGGTTTGAGTCTTTTCCAAACTGTTTTTGCTTGTTAGCAGTTGTTTTGGACAAATAGTTTAAACTCAATTTCTTCATCTGTGAGATAAGGAGAAAAAGCACTTAACTCTGTAGGGCCGTTGTGAGAATTGAACGAGACAGTACACGTCCAAACGCAGGGCACGGTGTCTGGACCGCAGTAGGCAATCAGTAAGCGGCGTCCTCTTGCCCCAGGCCTCCTCTTTTTGGCATCTTGCTGTGTTGCCCAGGCTGGTCTCGAACTCCTGGCTCAAGCAATCCTCTCGTTTCAGCCTGCTGAGTAGCTGGGATTGCAGGTGCTCCACCACCACGCCCAGCTTCAGCCTCCTCTTTGGCCATTCAAAGCCCTTCTGTTCCCTGCGTCCTCTTGTGTCTACTCCATTGCTTATAGAATCCAAATTCCTTTAGCCTGGTATTGTGGCATCTACAGTCTGCTCCCAGCAGCCCGTCCATTCTCTCACTCACTATTCCCCTGCACCACCCCCCTCACCAACCCAAGCTATCTGCTCATCCTACCTGTCCCAGAAGCACTGCCAGGGTCCCGAGTCTCAGTGGCCTCCTCCCTCCTCCTCAAGGCCCAAGGAAAGTCCCTCGCCTTGAAGCCAAGCCTGCCCCTTCCGCACGCTAGCCTTCCCTGTGCTGTGTGCCAGCTGCACTGCAGCTCCTTCAGGGCAAGGAACAAGTCACCTTCCTCCTCACTTCGACTTCCAAACACAGCACAGGGTCATGCAGGGGAGCCGGTGCCTGGCACAGAAAAGACAGCAGCACAGGCTTGCCGAAGGGGACAGGGACCTGCCTTCTTCATAGTACAAGGCAGGTGTCCCCATCTCTTGCCTATGGAAGGCATGTTTCAAGCTTGGTTTTCTCTGCTGGGGAGTGGGGAGGGGGTGGATCTGTGCCACCCACTTTCTCCCCAGCCTGTCCATTGGGCCGGGCAACTGCTGGCAAGGTGGGGGCAGACTCTGTTGCTGTGGAACGCAGCAGACCTGCCTGCATTGCTGTGGACATCACCAAACTGGCAGCTTCACGAAGGTGAGCACTCAGCCCGTGTCCCTTCCTTCCCTCCTTAGCCCCGTCAGGTGCAGTCTCCCCTGCCTGAGCAGAGAGAAAGGTCGATGGTAAGCACCAGTGCAAACCGCCGCAGAGCAGACAGGTTTTCAGAAGGAAACTGGTCACTCCATTGGAGCTCAGAGGGCCCAGATGTGGGCAGGACAGTCAAGGAAGTGGGAGGCCCAAGGTGGCAGGATGACAGGGACAGGGTGGACACTGGGGACAGGAGAGAGCAGTGGGAGGAGTGTGACCAAACGCCAGCCCGTGTGGGTGACTGGAGACAGAGACTGTGCCTCCTCCAGCGCTGCTGTGCTGGCCAAACACTGACGCTGACGCCAGGAATGTGAGAAAGAAAACAAGACGAACTTTGCCACCGCTGGCTGGTCCGGAGAAGCTTGTGTTGGAAAAGAATAAGCCACAGGCCCTGCTGCTCCCAGGCCTTCTCCCACCCACATTCCTGTCCACAGGCCCCGCATGTCTCCCTACTCTCTGCCCATCCCCCTGGCTGCCCCAGCCTCCTCCCTGCAGGGAGTGGGGCCTGAGGGCCTAGGGAGGTGCTTGAGAGGGATGCACGTTCAGAAGGGCAGGGTCACTTTAAATGGCATCCCCCTGTCACGTTTGTGTCTGCTGCTCTGTGTGCAGCAGGAGGGGAGCAGAGGAGACTCTGCAGGGTGGGCAGGGGGCTGGGCTGGGGGGTGAGCCCATCCTGTTTGCTCCCCCGTGGGAGGGCCAGGTGCCTGTGCTGGGGACTGCAGCCCTTGTCCCATTTCATCTTCCTGATAATTTCCTGTTTGAGCTTCACACAAGCTTGCAAAGCAGGATTATTTAAAATATTCCCATTTGTTGCCTGGCATAGTGGCTCACGCCTGTAATCCTAGCACTCTGGGAGGCCCAGGCGGGAGGATCACTTGAGCTCAGGAGTTTGAGACCAGCCTGAGCAAGAGCGAGACCCTGACCCTACTAAAAATAGAAAAAGTAACTGGCCGTGGTGGCATGTGTCTGTAGTCCCAGCTACTCGGGAGGCTGAGGCAGGAGGATGGCTTGAGCCCAGGAGTTTGAGGTTGCTGTAGCTACAATGACACCACGGCACTCTAGCCTGGGTGACAGTGAGACCCTGTCTCCAAAAAATAAATTAATTAAATAAAATATTCCCATTTCAGAGATGAAGAAATTGAAGTTCAGAAAGGTTTGGTGAGTTGCCCAGAGCCGGGGACTGGGACTTGAATCCATGTCGTCTTCATTCTGAAGCTGCTGTTTTTTGTTTTGTTGTTTGTTTTCCCCCAAACATCAGCCCTCTTCAGGGGACACTGTCCCATCACCTCCTCTCTCCGTGACTCCCATAGCCCCTTTTCCTTCACTCTGTCCACAGAGACTGTCAAAAATCGCCGGTGCCCACCGTATTGCAAGTTGTCATGCGGGGTGTTGGGAAAAGTTTTCAATTAGCAATAGTCGTGCCTCGGACAAACTTCATTGGCTGCCACACTGCCACTGCGCAAAGCTCCCATTCCCCTTTGAGTGCTGCCAGCAAGCCAAGGGCTGCACTAGATAGCAGCCGCTAGCTGCTTGTGGCCATGCACATTTAAATTAGGTAAAATTCAAAATTCAGTTCCTCAGTTGGTTCTGCTAGCCCATGTGGCAGTGTCTACTTTACCAGATAGTGCAGACACGGAACACTTCTATCCTGGCGCTGGGCTGGAGTGACAGGCGGGTCAGGAGGTAGAGAGTGGGAGAGACCAGCCCAAGGGCTCCAGGGACAGAGCTGCCTTTGAGAGGAGGCAGGAACTTCTAGAAGCCAAGAGTTTGGGTGAGGGCAGCAGGGCCTCCCCCAGGTGGCCGTCTGGCCGGGTCTCGGGAGGAGAGGAGGGCAGGTTGACTGATCCCAGCCCCTCCCTCCGATACTGATACTCTTGGTAATACTAATGAGCAATTAATTGGCTGAGGTGGGGCTGAGCCAAAGCAGGAGGGAGGGAAACGCAGTGGAGGAGAAACCACCACCCTCTTAGCAGACCAGGGCCTGCCTCGCATCTTGGGGGCCCGGCGCCGGCCTGGCCCTCCTTTTCTGCCCAGCGCGAGCTGGCTGCTGCTTCCTGCTCACTCACCCGGGCCGGGGCCACTACCTCCCCAATTAGCCTTATTAACCTCTTGCTCACTCTCTGAGGTCTGGGTCACCAGCCCAGGGGGAGGGGCTGCGAGTGGCCTGTGAGTAACTGGGGCCCAGTTATGGTAGGGGTCTCCAGCCCAGGCTGAGCCCCAGCACCCCAACGCTGTCCTGGGTGCTCCCAGGAGGGAAGGCCTGGGAGTTGGTTCTGGGAAGCGGACGCTTGGTTTCTGAGAGGGGAAGGTTCACCCATTGATAGAACACATGCTAGGCTGTGGCCAGCCTGGCACTTGGGCAGTGGCAGCAGGGGAGACTGGGGCATGGTGGGGGGCAGATCCCAAGCCTGAAGGAGGAAAGTGGAGGCAGAATGATGGGGTCCCAAGGGCAGGAGCAGATGGGGGTTTGGGGGTTGGATGGGAACCCCAATCGTGGGGTGGAGGGCTGGAGAAGGCACCTGAGTGCGGAAGGGAAAGCTGAAATGCCCGTGTCTGCAGGTGGAGGCATGGTGGGAGTCACCGGCCAGCCTGGTGGAGGTGGGAGCGTGAAGGGAGCCGGGCGACCAGTCTCGTGCCAGAGTGGCCGCCCCGGAGTGGGCGGCTGTGGGGCAGAGCGCCTGGTCCCAGGTTAGGCAATGAGCAGCTGAGGCAGGCCAGTCAGGTGGCAGGATCGCAGGACCTGTGGCCATGGGCATCCTACACTGCCGCTGCTGAGTAGGCAGATGCTCCGGGCTGATTACTGCAGCTCCTCCCGGCCACGCCAACTTCCCCCGGGCACCCACCCCCTCCACCCCTGCTCCCCTCCCCACAGTGACTCCTGCCCAGGGAATGTCCAGCCCTGGCATAAAGGTCCCGGCTGTCCGTGAGCTGCTGTCAGTCAGGAGGCTGCTCAGTCCAAGATGGGCTCCTCTTGGGCACCCCGGACGGGGCGTGTGGGCGGGCGCGGGGTGATGGCACTGCTGCTGGCTGGTCTCCTGCTGCCAGGTAGGGGCTGGGGGCCCCAAGTGGGAGGGCGCGGGAGGGAGAGTCCAGGAGAGGACCCAGCAAGCTTGAAGGGCAGGGGCTCTGAAAGCTGATGTTTGAGTCGGGGGGCTGCTGCTCACTGCCTTGTCACCTCAGGCAAGTCACTTTGACCTTTTACGTCTCAGTTTCTGAAACTTTAAAATGGGGTTAATAATAACATCTAGCTCTAGTCTCTCTGTGTGTCTTAAATTAAATACTCTATGTGACAGGTGCTTTGGAAATTCTAGAGGGTTCTGTAAACGGTGGTGGTGGTTGTTATCGTGATTATTAGGGGAGTGCTAGAAGATGAAGATTGGGCATTTGATAGTAATAATAATTGCTACCATTTTTAGAATCCCCTTTATGCACCAGACACTTTTGATCATACATTAGCACTTTTGATCATTATAAGAATCGTATGAGAGATTTGTTATTTCCACTCTGCAAATGAGGACAGAGTCTTGGAGAGGTTAGGAAACTAACCGGCTCAAGACCGCACATTAAGAGGCAGTACAGCCAGGATTCAAACCCTGGGCTGGGTGACTCCTGGACTTGTCCTGTTGACCACCGGGCATTTGCAGCTCTTGAGGAATTTCTGTGACCTTGCCCTGGTCTGGCAGGTGGGTGGTGTCTGGGGGAACAGAGGAGGGGATAGGAGCTAAGGGGTGGGGATTTGGCATGGAGAAGCACACAGAGGACTGCTTTTTGAGGAGAGGACGGGGACATCATAGATCATGGAGACCTGGTGAAGGGTTCAAGGATGAGTGGCTGTAATAAACCATAACGTCTAACGCTTTATGTTTTTTCAAGCATCTTCCATGTAGATGATCTCAGTCTTCATAGTAACACTGTCAGAAGGCAGAGCAGATTCCAGTTCTTTGAATGTATGAACTAAAGCTCAGAGAGGTTTAGTGACTTGCTAGCATGTGCACGTGGCTCTGTCCATGCCACTTGGGACCTGGAGGGTTTGGGGTGAGAGAGTTGCGGAGGAAGGATGGGGTAAGTTGGGCCTGGGGTTGGGAGCAAAGGGTCGGTAAGGAAAGCAGTGGTCCCTCACCCTCCAGGGGAGCAAAGGCAGCAGCAGTCGGACGCTGGCCCGGGTGGGGCGGCCGCAGAGTGTGCTGGCTGGGCGGGGAGAGATAGAAGCTGATACTGGCCAGGAGCCTCGGAGGCTCGTGGGGTTTCATCCTGGTGCCTTGGGCGGGGCCAGCGAGAGCAGGTGGCTCAGGGTGCGGTGTCCCGTCACACTGGTACTGGCAGGTTCTGAAGCAACAGGTGGTGACCCCACATCCTGGGCCACCCAGCTTTACTGCCATGGCCAGCGCCGAGATGGGAGACAGAGTTTCCATCCTTTGCCCAAGCCTGGACTCCCACGAGGGGCCGGCGGCGGATCGAGGCCTCACGTGCCGTTCCCTACTTCAGCCCCCCGCCACGGGTTTCTGTCTCCGCAGAGTCTCTCTTTATATTTCCCCTTCCCTCTTGTCCCTCCGTGCTCTGCCTTTTGTCTTCTCCTTCCCTTTGTCCTATGGTCTGGCCTGGGATTATTTCCCTCAGGATTTATGCCCCCACTTCTCAGAGCCTCAGTTTCCCCACTCTCTGTCTCCTTGTGGTCCTATTCGTTCTTGCCGCTTCTTGCTCCCTCTTGTCTTCAGCGTACCCTTTGAGGCATCCCGCTTCGGAGTCTCATTTTCCATTTTGCTGGTGGGAGTTTGCCCCCAACAACGAAACTGCCCTTATGCTGCCATCTCCGTATCCTTTAGCGACAACGGCCAGGTCTCCCTCCTCTCTCCACCCGCACTCTCCTGGGACTCCTCCTGGGAGAGCTCAGAGTGGCAGATGAGTGAGAGAGGCGGCAAGCGGGAGGAGCCAAGCCTCTCGGCCCTTCCTAACCCCTGCTTTCCTCCCAGGGAGCTTGGCTAAGAGTATCGCGGCCTTCTCAGATCCCTGTAAGGACCCCACGCGGATCACCTCCCCTAACCACCCCTGCCTCCCTGGCAAGGGCGCCTCCAATGGCTTCAGCAGCTACAGCGGCTCCAGCAGCTCTATTTCCAGTTCCAGTATCTCCAGCAGCGGCTCCAGCGGCAGCTCTAGTGGTTCTGGCACCAGCAGTGGTGGGTCCAGTGGATCCAGTGTCGCCCAGGGTGGTTCCTCAGGATCTTCATTATTTAAGCCAGGAGCAGGATATTCCCAGAGCAGCTACTCCTCGGGATCCGGCTCCAGTCTACAGGGTGCATCTGGCTCCTCCCACTCGGGAAGTGGCAGCTCTCAGTCAGAACTCATCAACTACCAACCAGGGCATGGCTCTGCTCTACCTACCAACGATGATTCTTCCTCCGCGGGAAGCTCTTCCCAGTCTAGAGAAAGCTCTTCCGTTTCCCAAAGCTCCGGCGTAGTCAGCAGCAGTGGCCAGAGCGTCAGCTCCAACCTGCGTCCCTGCAGCTCGGACGTGCCCGACTCCCCCTGCAGCGGAGGGCCCGTCGTCTCGCAGTCTGGCTCCTACATCTCCAGCTCCCACTCGGTGTCAGGGGGCCAGCGGCCTGTGGTGGTGGTGGTGGAGCAGCACGGCTCTGGTGGCCCCGGAGGGGTTCAAGGTGTCCCCTGCAGCAGTGGTGGCCTTCCAGGCAAGCCCTGCCCGCCCATCACCTCTGTAGACAAATCCTATGGTGGCTACGAGGTGGTGGGTGGCTCCTCTGACAGTTACCTGGTGCCAGGCATGACCTACAGTAAGGGTAAAATCTACCCTGTGGGCTACTTCACCAAAGAGAACCCTATCAAAGGCTCCCCCGGTGTCCCCTCCTTTGCAGCTGGGCCCCCCATCTCTGAGGGCAAATACTTCTCCAGCAACCCCATCATCCCCAGCCACAGTTCTTCCAGCTCCAGCGTCCACCCATCGGGAGCTTCCTCTGCCATTGTGTTCCAGCCAGTGGGCACTGGCGGGGTCCGGCTCTGTGGCGTCGGCTCCACGGGCTCCAAGGGGCCCTGCTCCCCCTCCGCTTCTGGAGTCCGCATCACTTCTAGCATCTCCAGCAGCTCCGGTTCTTCCTACCACCCCTGTGGCAGCGCCTCCCAGGGGCCCTGCTCGCCCCCAGGCCCCGGCTCCTTCAGCAGCAGCTCCAGTTCCCAATCAGGTGGCACAATCATCCTTCAGCCCTGTGGCAGCAAGTCCAGCTCCTCTGGCCACCCTTGCCTTTCTGTCTCCTCCTCGACGCTGACTGGGGGGCCTGACGGCTCTCCCCAGCCTGACCCCTCTGCTGGTGCCAAACCCTGTGGCTCCAGCAGCTCTGGAAGGATCCCCTGCCGCTCCATCCGGGATGTCCTGGACCAAGTGAAGCCACTGGGGCCCCAGCTAGCTGACCCTAAAGTTTTCTTACCCCAGGCAGAGGTGCTGGACAGCCCATAGGCAGGTTTTGCATACGTGCCTGAGCGGGCACACACGCACACACGCCATCTCCCATCTCCAGGGCCCAGGCGTAGGGTTAGCTCAGTTTCCCTCCTCCCTCCTGAGACAGCTACTCTACTTCCTCCATCCCCTCTGATGCCCGGGTAAGTTATCCCTTCCTCTTCCTTTTGCCAAATAAAGCAAAGTCAAACCATTATCTGGAAACAGTGACCACTCTTCACAAACCTCTCTTTGCCATCTGGTCAACCAACCCTGTACGCCACTGGGCTCTCACTCCCGATTCTACCTCCACCCTCCACTGCAGAGCTCACCACGCTCCGAGATCACTGTTTCCAAACACCCTTCTCCTCTCAAGGCCTCCGTCTCAGCCCCATTCCTTACTGCCACTTCTCTCCAAGCTCAGGTGCTTCCCTGGGCGAGGGAGACACAGGGCGCCCTGCCCTCTCTGGATCCTGGGCTCAATAAACTGTGTGGACTAGGTGCAGACGTTTTGCCTTTTTAGAGTCCTGTGTCTCCTGTTAGAGCCTGGTGGTATCCCTCCTGTGACTCCTCTGGAGGTCCTGTGTCCCTTGTTTTCATTCACGAGTTGGCCTGTATTTCCTTACAGCTTACCTTACAGCTCCTCCCACAAAGGGGGAAACAATATATATTTGTTGAACGGAAAGCAGAGGCCGCCTGGTCTCCCAGAGCCTTCCTGCACGGTTCCAGGAAATCCGTTCTGTCCTCAGTCCTCCTCCAGCCCCAGGTCCTGCCCCCCCATGGAGCCCTCACAGGCTCCTCCCTGCCCACCCAAACTCCTCTCCTGTGGGTGCCTCACCTAGACATCATTCTCTCTGGGAGCCTCGAGCCTCCATTTCCTGGGTTTCTGGGACACCCAGGCCTTGGGAAGGCTGAGGCACAACAACCCAGACCAGATTCCTGTCGACTGAGCCGGAGTCCACATGGGCGTTGTCCTGGGAGCTGGGGGTGGGAAGAGGGGAGGACAGAGAGATGGGAGTGGGGCAGGGAGTGCCGACAAGTGAGGTGACTCACCGCCTACATAGGTAACCCAGGTCGTGGCAGGACAGCGCCGCAGTGTCCTCCCCACCTGCACACTCGTGCTGCCTCTGCCGGGCTCCCGAGTGAGAGCCGTGGACCTCGTGGCTCCCGGGGGAGGGGTGTGAGGGCAGCTACCAGCCGGGCACGGCTCTGCTCTACCAACCGAAGCTGATTCTCCCGCCCCAGGGGGGATGCTCCAGTGGAGAAGAGGAGGTGGCCACTGTGGAGAAGGGAGGAGAGTGTGGGGAGGGCCATGCCACTTATGTCCTGGAGACAGGCAGGGGAGCCACTGAGGCTGAGGCTGTTTTCGTGTCCCAAGGAGGGCACAGTGGGCTGTGCTTGTCCCTGTAGGAAGGGTGCCAAATTGGAGCACAGGCTCCAGGGCCCCTGCTCGGCTGCGAAGGAATTCAGCCCTTCCCCAGCACTGTCCTAGCCCATTCTCTCTAATGGGATGGTGTTAGCTCGTCCCGAATTTAGAACTGTTGAAATTCCAAGTCCAGAACCAGCAGAAGTGTATTAACAGTGACCAGAAATGACCTGGGGCAGCTGAGCCAACCTGTAGGGCTGACTGAAGACGCAGCATGGCTCCCAAACAGTCCTGTTTCTGTCACCCTTGGTCCAGCATCTGGTCCCTGGACCTCGGCCAATCGCAGGCATCGTGGCCCGTAGAGGCTCTGTGGATGGAAATTTTGGGAAGGGGCTTCCTCTAGTCTCTGGTGTACTCCAGGTTAAAACAGTGGATGTCACTCAAAAAGGCCACTGGTCTCCACCCATTGGCCAGTTCTGGAGAGGAGCTCTTCACTCCTCTTCGCAGGGGCTGGGGGTGGAGATGGAACAGTAAAGTCAGCTAACGCTTCCTGGTTGGACCTCAGGCAGCCAGGGAAGCCTCCTCTGGGGGCCTCCCAGAAGCAATGGAGAGAACAAAG
>CAUYRT010093471.1:0-35977 GCA_963574885.1 Lepilemur ruficaudatus
TTTTTTTTTTTTGAGACAGAGTCTCACTCTGTTGTCCAGGCTAGAGTGCCATGGCGTCAGCCTAGCTCACAGCAACCTCAAACTCCTGGGCTCAAGCGATCCTCCTGCCTCAGCCTCCCAAGGAGCTGGGCCACAGGTGCAGTCACCACCATGCCCGAAAATTTTCTATTTTTAGTAGAGACGGAGTGTCACTCTCGCTCAGGCTGGTCTCAAACTCCTGACCTCAAGCGATCCTCCCGCCTCGGCCTCCCAGAACGCTAGGATTACAAGCATGAGCCACCTTGCCCAGCCCACAAATGGTTTTTAAAAAATATTTTGATATCAATAGAGCTGTTTTCTTTGTTATCCAATGAACTTGACTGTTTGCATTTAGAAGGATTTTTTCTGCCAGTGTATTTATAGGCTTCACAGACTTCCAAGAGGGTCAAGGGCACAAAAAATAAAGGACTTCCTGGATTGGTGCAAGCTTGACCCCAGCCCTGTTCCTGGCTTCTGCTTATGGGGTGGGGAGAGCTGATCCCCCTGTTTCAAGGAAAGCTCGTGGTGCAGCCGTGAGTGCACCCAGAGCACAGCGAGAAACCCCTCGTGTGTTCTGTCTCTGCCCCTGGCGTCACTCACCAAAGCCCTTTATCTTCTATTCTCCGATCTTCTCTCTCCTCCTTCCTTTCCCCTTCATTACCCTTTCCACCCCCACACTCTCTGAGCTTTCCCTTCAGCCTATTTTTGAGCATCCCTGAGGTTAATGTCTTTTCCATTGCTCCCTGGGAGACACTACTGCCAGCTGTGGCTCATTAGCTATGCTGGAAAAACTTCCCCCAGGCCTCACGGGCAAGAGTCATCTCTGGTTCCAGGCAGTTAGCAGTCCGAGGGGGACGAGGGATGTCTCAGAGGTGGGAGCAAGGGGGGGCCTTGCTCAGAGCTAGAAGCAAGGCCCGGCCTCCCTGCAGGAGGGCCGAGAGCCTCAGTACTTCTGTGAGCGCCAAGGCCCTACACCAACACCCAGTCCCCAGTGGAGGACAGTGCAGTCCCTTGGGCCAGGATTGCTGGTTTCTCAGTGCAAAGGGAGCCACACCCAGGGGACCTGGCCCAGGCTCCTCCACCTTGAAGCTGAGCTGGGTGTCTGCAGGCTAGGGCCACGGACAGGGAGTGGCACTTACTCCTGGCTGTCCCAGAGCCCCGACTGCTTCCCTGAGCGGGCAGGCTGGCTGGGCAGAGGCCTCTTAGTAGGTGCGGAGAGTAGGTGCTCCTGTCTCTGGCTAAGCTTCCTCCCAGCCCCGTTTTTGCTAAGGCCCGAGTCCAACTTCACAGATCGCAAACTGACCTTATTTCTCTTTGACATCACAGAAAACCTGCAATCCACCAAGCCAGGTCTGACCAGTCCTGCCCTGTGGGTCCTCCACCCACCTGACAAACATCTGCTCATCTCTCAGGACCCCCTGCAGGCTGCCGCTCCCTGCCCCGCCTTGAGGGAGCACTGATCTCCAAGGCCACCAGGGCCTGGCACAAGGACCCATCAGCACGGCATCTGTGACAAACTTGTTTCTCATTGTTTGGGTTGTATTCCTCCCCCACACAGCCATGAACTCCTCGAGGGTACAAGCTGTGTTTGTTGAATCTGCTGGCACCCAGTAGGTTCTTGGTAAGTGGCTCCTAAATGAATGAATGAATGAATGAATGGCAGTCAGTTCTCCTCACACTGAGGCAGAGGAACCAGGGGGAAGTGAATGTGCAGGTCTGACTGACCCTCACTGGAGGGGGCTAATCCCCCAAAACTCTACCCTGATCCCAAGTCACTGCCTGGACTTTCCTTCCAAGCCCAGTCTCCTCCCCAGAACTTCACGCTGCACCAGTCTTCCCTGGCCTGCTCTCCTGGGTGTGTTATCGGGGACTCATAGGCTGCTTGTGATCAAGGAAGCAGACACCCACATGTCACCCACGTGTCTGGGGCACTGCTGCATCTTTAGAGCCTGACTCTGTGCCTGGGACTTAGGAGGTGCCCGAATCACAGTTCTCCAATCCATGCAAGAATCTCTGATTAGGGCTTCACCTGTCTTCTCCCCGCCTGTGTCCCCTCTGTAAAAAGCAGAAGAGAAGACGCTGGGGCTGGGTTCTGCCTGAGAGGCTTGCTGGTGCCGAAGCGATGGTCTCCCGTGAGTTTATAAAGCAAGGACAGGCCCTGGCCCTGAGGATGCTGCAGGGTCTGCCACCTCTGGTGGACCTGAGAACTGAAGGGGCCATCTGTGGCCACCTGGGCCCTGTATGCACACTGCTCTTAGGCCCCCCAGCCTGCCACACCCTGAGGCCACCCCTCCCAGCCTCAGTGCTACCTTCTACAGGTGTGGCTGCTCCAAGGTGCGGGTGGGGAAGGTCTGGGGACACCGCCCTCTTACCTGGCTGATGTCAGCCTCTGCTGAGGTGCAGGTTTGCAGCAGGGTCCTGCTTTCTGCTTCCCAGTCTGGGCGAAGAGAGTATCTGGATCTTTTCAGGAAAGAGCAGAAAGTTCAGCAGCTGTGGGAGGGCAGGGTGGAGAGGGCAGGCGACATTCTAAGCCTCTCCCTCCTTTTCTCTTCTGCTGCTGGTTGGTGCCTCATGCTTTTCCCTCTTTCTGTCTCCAAGAAGTTTTGCCAAGAGAAAGCAGCTCTGACCAGAAGGATCTAGCCTGGGCTGGTGTTTGTGTGTGTGTGTGGGGGGGTGTCCCAGGAGGCTGGAGCCACAGCTTCCCAGATGAACTGTGGAGGCGGGCCAGCTCCTGAGCTGTGGTTGCCATGGAGACTGCCTAAGCCTCTTTCCTGGAGCAGCATTATCTACAGAAGGAGTGGCTGACCCCACACACACAGGACACCTGAGATGGCCCTATAGCAAGAGAGCACTTGTGTCCTGATGGCATTCTGGGCCCTTCCTCCTCCAGCCAGTACGTATGGCACAAACTGGCACCCAACTGGCACCCAACACTCTGCAGAGCAGCAGGCACACTTGCTGCTTGCAGATGTGCCCAAAAACCAAGTGAGGGATCCCCTCTTTCCACCAACTCCTTCCAACAGGAGAGGGGTGACTCTGGCTGCTGAGGCAGGGCCCTGTGACGATAAATCTCCACCTTTGCCCTGCTTCATCCCTTACCTGTCCCTCTCTCTGCTCATCTAAAGTCTTTCCTTCCCTTGAGGCAAGCTCAGGTGCAGACGGTTCTTCTGACTTTCTGGAGGAAGGACTGTGCTTAGGAAAGAATCCAAGAAGCAGAGGGAACATGGAACATAAAGTATTGATTTTGAGGTATTTGAGGTAAGACTTGGGGCCGGCAGAAACATCCCACACTCACAGCTGGGCCTCCTGCCTGTCTCTGCTCTCTGGATACTCTGTCACTTGCAAACTGTTGGGGCTATGGGCCACGTGTGTGCCAGCCTGTGCCTGGCGGACGTTAGATAGCACAGAAACAGACGCACGCTGCCCTGCGAGGGGTGCTGGGGTAGAGTAATGGGCTCTAAGTGGCATTACAATAGATCTCAGGTGATGCAGTGACCTTTGGACACATCTAGTTTTGATTGTGTTGAAAATAAAGCAGACAGTGCAGCTGAGAAGAAATTAAACTGTGGCTGCTGAAACGGACTCAGATTGCCCACCTCCTGCCTGCGAGTTCTGATGTCTTCCCTGGGAGAGACGCCACTCTGTGCCTGCTCTGCGGCTGGTTCCATTAGGCTGGGTGCATCTGCCTTCCCTCCTCATCCCCCAAGCAAGCAGGGTCTTGAGACAGGAGCTGGATCACATCTTGACCAGTTCACAGCATGACAGTCCCAAGATTGAGAGTATCACTCAGGGATGGGAGAGTCCCCCATTTTGGGAAGCTGCTGAAGCTGATCTCTGACCCACAGTTCCCACGGGGCCTCCACCCCAAGGCCAGCTGAAGCCAGAGCGGCCTGAGGCAGGTGGCAGGGAGTACCCACCTCTGAGCACCCCATCACTGTCCTAGGACTTCCCTAAGAGCCATGGTGAAGAGACCCAAGGGCAGAAATTCCGAGGCTTTTCCACACTGGGGGTGGGGGAGGAGGAGGAGGAGGAGGCTCTGCTTTCCCTTTGGGAAAGTCTCCAGAAGCAACGAGGAGAAGGGGCCAGGGACCAAGTTGCACACTCATTCGTGCAACACGTATTTCTAGAGCACCATTTCACGGGGGCACGATGCCAGGACCTGGCTGAGGCTGGGTAAGCCCCTTCCCCTCTGCACGTGCCCAGCCAGGCCTCTGGGCCCTGGGTCAGAAGGCTGGCCGGTGTGTGGGGAGCAGGGACAGGGTTAGGGCTCAGAGCAAAGGTTTTTATCTCCCTGGTGCACAGCCTTGGGTATACTACTGACTATTCTGTGTTTGAATGAAAAAGTTCATCCCTTTTCCACAGTCATGCCTTCATCTTAACGCTTCACACACACACACACACACACACACACACACACACCTCTTAATGTAATGAGATCATACAGGCCAAAGTTTTGAGCCAGCAGAGGAAAGATCCCATTGCAGCTGCGTGCCAAGGCAGGCTGGGGCTGCAGGGCTCCTGATCCTGTGATGCCGCTGGGGACTCGCCTACAGATGAGCAGAGTTCCAGCACCGCCACCCACGCCCCTCTCCTGCATGCTCAAGTGATGCAGTGATCAGGAGAGGGAGGTCTCCCTATCCCCCTCCACCCCTGCCTGCTGCCTAGAGGCATAACTCACAGGAGCTGGGTGTGGGTATGGACTGCTCTTTTGTTTTGATCCACTAGCCTGCAGAGGCTTTGCGATTACCCTCGCTGAGGACGAATTTCTACTGGGGAGAAAAGGTGGTGGTGGTTTTTTCTCTCACTGGGCATCAGTGGAAGTTGCAGCCCTTCAGCTGGGGAAACACCGTGGGGCCCACAGCATTGCCTCACAGGTGGCATCTGATTGATAAATTGGTGATGTGGAATTATGAAGCCACTGGGTGCGAGGCTGGATTAAAAACTGCAGGGAGGTGAGCGAAGAGCCCTGGCTGCGTGTGGGGTGTGTGTGCTCCTTCTGTTCCCTCCTCCTGGTGTCTTTCCAGGCCCAGGGGGCTGTTCCAAACCACTTTGAACACTCAGCTGTGCGGGGGGTTTTCCGAGTCCTGCAGGTCTATGTAGCCCAAATCCTGAACGAGGTTGAACTAAACTGACAGAATGTTCACCCTGCGCAGCTCCCCACACCTTTCACTCCGGGCAGCCCTCTTTCTACTCTTGTGGCCACGGCTCCTCTCCAGGTACCATTGGCTGAATGCTTGTGACCCCCTCAAATTCATATGTTAAAATCCTGACTCCCAAGCTTATGATATGACGAGGTGGGGCCTTTGGGGGTGATTAGGTCACAAGGGTGGAGCCCTCATGAATGGAATTAGTGCGCTTACGGAAGAGGCCTGAGAGAGCTCCTCGCCCCTTCCAGCAGGTGAGGACGCAGCGAGAAGACGCTGTCCGTGAACTAGGAAGTGGGCCCTTCGCAGACACTGAATCCACTGGCACCTTGATCTGGAAGTTCCCAGCCTCCAGGACTGTGAGAGATAAATTTCTGTCATTTATAAGCCACCAGTTTATGGTGTTCTGTTGCAGCAGCCCAAACAGACGGAGGCACCAGTACAGGAAGCATCGTGTCTGACTGCAGGAAGACGAGAATGCTCACCTCCTCCCGGCGCCTAGCTGACGCCGCCTCTCCCTCTCTCCTCTCCTCTTTCTGGCCTCATTCTGTTTAAAATTTATACATATGAGAAGCTAAAGGGAACTAAAGGGAGAGACGTCATGCGTTTCTTAACTATTCGTTCACCACGTGTTCACTGACCGTCGACTCTATCCTAGACGGCACATCGATGCCCACAGAATCCCCTCCTAATCCAGAGGTTGCTGAAAACTGTATAGAAAAGTTCGTAGGGAGGTTTTCACTGCACCCTGTGCCCCACGGCAAACTCTGCCACGTCCCCTCGGACGGTGACTCTTTCAGCCCCTCCCTCCAGCCGCCACCAGTCCCCCCTTTTCTGATGCCTGGGCTCTTGGCCTGCTGGCCCCTGCCCCACTCCTGAGTGTCCCCCCTGCACACTGCTGGCCACCTCTCTCAGGGTCCACCTGGCCAGGGCTGGCCTCATACGGCAGCAATGCTGAGGTGTGAGCCGCAGCGGCGACTCTGGCTTCCTTTGGCCTCCATGGGATCCCCCTTCAGTAGCCTCTCTTCCCACAGCTCCTGTGTACAGAGAAGACACACGCCAAGGACAAGAGTAGGGCTGGCCCAACGTACTCCTTCCCCACAAGTCAGAGTGGATGCCTTGCTGTTGGTACGACAAGGACTGAGAACAATTCTTTCCGGAAGCCTCTCCCCCAACGTGTTCTCTGATAGACTTGGGTACGGCTAGAACTCCTAGCCCCAGGAACCCTAAGTGCTCCGTTTTTCATTCACCAGGTCCACCCCTCCCTGCATGCCCAACCCCACATTCGTGTCCAACAAAGGTGCACTAGGCGGGGACCTTGTGCCAGCCCCAGGGCCTGGCGCCAAGGCTGGAGGTGGAGAAGGCAGCCCTTCCTGTGCCCTCCAGGGGCTCCCAGCCAGAGGAGGGGGCAGGCTGTGTGCAGCTGGGCTGGGAGCTGCAGAGACCCAGAGACACCTCTGGAGAGCAGCCCGTCCCTCCTGGTTCCCCCGCCCTCACCAAACACCCTATTCTCTCGCCCCTGGGCTGCTCTACTGAGGATCCCAGAATGGCAGCGCTTTACGGAGCTTGGATGCCCTTTACTCCCGCACCTGCTGAGATCAGAGGTTCAGAAAGGGCTAGCATATAGCCCTGTGCTTGTCATATAGCACAGTAAGCAGCAGCAAAGCCAGGACAAAAACCTACGCTCTTTCCTTCCAAACCACTGCTCTGCCCGTTGCTGTCTTTGTGGCATCAATAAATCAGGCAGAAGCCCCTGGGCATATACAACCTTAGCCTCAGTCATGAATATCAAACACATCTCGTGCTCTGTGCGTGACAAGGATGAGCACTTTATCTGGAGGAGGTGAGGAGGTGGGTTCTGTGTGTGTGACTATGTGTACGTGTCTGTGTAGTGTGGAATTCCATGTTACTTTCTGTTCTCACAGTCCTGGAGGCAGCTTGGAAGAGGAAGCATTTTGGCAGTCTTTCAAATGATACATGTTCTTGGTGGGCTGAGTGAGCAGGGACCCCAGGGATGGAAGGGGAGGGGATTGTACCCCTACCTCCGTGCACCCTGGCCCAGAGGCCTGTTGCCCTCAGAACTGCCCAGTGGGCTGCCCGAGTCAGCCAAGAGTGGACTCTGGTGGACAGCCCCCCAGGGTTCCTATTGATCCTTCATCTCTGACCGCCATAGCTCTTCCTCAATCCTAGCTCACTGGGGCAAACTCAACCACCCCCAGCTCCTGTGTCTGCGGGCCCAGGAGCAGGGCAGGGGCAATTGCAGTGTTCAGAATTCTCCGTTGACCCCTGAGACTCTTACCTGTTTATGCAGAAGTCAGGTGCCAGGGAGCACACCAGAGGGGCTGCCTAGAGAGGCTGCAAGGAAGGCTCAGCTGTGCTTCTCCCGCCCTGCCCTTGGTCCCTGGGGCCACCTGAGCTGGGAAACATGGCAACAGGAGTCACCTGCCCTCATTACCTAGCCTCGTTCTCCACTTAAACACTGTCTCCTTCATCAGCCAAGCAGACATGGAGACGCTCGAGCTCCGGGCTCCAGCTGGGAGACCAGGCTATTCTGCAAATCCCGGCAGCAGCCACTCTGTCCCCAAGGAGTCCCTGAGGCCTCACTGCACTAGCGCCCTAGCATCAGCCCACAAGGCCTCCCCCACTTCTTTGGGGAAATTTGGTGCTATTAAAGTATGCTAGTTTATAATTAACCTTCTTCCAGAGATTGCCTGATGCACAATAGGCATTATAATACATTGTTTTCTGAAATTACTTACATATTTTTAAAATGCATGCAATGCAAAATCAAATTAAATTTTATTTTATTTTAGAAACAGGGTCTTGCTCTGTTAGGCTGGGGTGCAGTGGTGTGATCTCAGCTCACTGTAGCCTCCAACTCCTCGCTCAAGCGATCTTCTCACCACAGCCTTCTGAGCAGCCAGCCGGGAGCCAGGCACATGTCGCCATGCCCAGCTAATTTTTAAAAAAATTTTTTATAGAGACAGGGTCTCGCTATGTTACCCAAGCTGGTCTCGAACTCCTGGGCTAAAGCCAAATTAAAATTTTTAAAAAATGGAAGCTAAAGCCCCAGACTGTGGTTTTGAAATGCCTTTTATCCCTAGAAATAATGAGGGTTCCTTGGGGAAGAGGCTGATTCCAGGTATGGGCAGAAATATACAAGACAAGCCTGGAACATCATCTATTATAAAGCAAGGGAACCATCAAAGACTTCTAGGGTCCACAGATTGGATGGTAATGTTGAGTCACTGTTGAGTTCTTAACTCGGAAGTTTGTGTTTCATATGTTCTTGTGGGAGAGTGCTCTTATTTGGGGGCAAGTACACTCTGGAGTATTTGCAGGGTATTTTGTCTGCAGCTTCCTCTCAAATGATTCAGAAAAAGACTAATGATAATGGGATGTATCTAAAAATAGAAAGAGCATGGGCAGGAACTGTGACTTGCTTCTACCCAACGGAATACAGCAAAGGCGATGGATTTGATGTCACCTTTATATAAGGTTCTGTCTCGCCAGCCGACTTGCTCTAAAGACTGTCTTTGCTGGTTTGGTGAAGTAGCCAGTCATGCTGGAGAGGTATAGACAGCAAGGATCTGCCGGCAGTCTCTAGGCGCTGAGGGTGGTCTCCAGCCTCCAGCCAGCCAGAACCAGGATGTTCAGTCCCGTAACCTCAAGAAAATGAATTCTGCCAACAACCTAAGTGAGCTAGGAAGCAGATTCTTCCCCAGTCTGGCTTCCAGGTAACAGCATACCCCAGCCGACGCCTTCGTGGCACCCTTGTGAGTTCCTAAGCAAAGGACCCAAAGTTAAGCTGTGTCCAGACTCTTGACCCCAGAAACTGGGAGAAAATTACTGTGTGTTGTTTTAAGCTGCTAAGTTAGTGGTACTCTGATTACACAGCAATAGAGCACTAATATAGTTGGGGACTTTCGCTTTAGCCACAGGCCCCAGGTCAGGGAAAGCAGCACACCGCACCTTCGTCCCGACACACGTGCCCCCAGCTGAGCAGATGCTGAGGGCATGGCTGGGAGGAGATGAGAAGAGACTCATGTCTCCTCAACTCTCTCTTTCCCCAGGAGGCTGCCGCACCTACCACAGCCTTTCTAGAAAAAAAGACAGAAAGTAGAATTGCTCCTGGTTGGGCAGGACGATTCAGGGGTCTGCCTGGGGATTAGCCATTGGGCCAGGCCAGGGCACATGGTTTGTTTGTGACATAAGTCAGCTCACCCCATCCACCCAAGGCAAAACAGACTGGGCCACTCCCTTGTAACTTTCCTGGGCAAACTGGGGCCTAGTTCCACAGAGGGACTTATAGGGTTGGAGCCAGGAAATGTAAAGGATCCCCCAGAAAGCAGGAGGAGGTGGAGGATGAGGGAGGAGTTTATTTTTGGCTGACAGGGAAAGGAGGCAGCTGGCTGCTGCTCTCTCATTGGCTCTGTCCGGCCTCACAGGTGGAGGCTCTTCCTGCCCCTGTGATGCAGCAAGACTGATTTCACCTGGGGGTGTCCCCATTTGCTGTTCCTGTAGCCTGGGCACCCTTCCTCCAGACCTTCACAAGAGTGCCTCAGTTATTCTGCTCAAAAAAGAGGGAAAAATAAGCCAATTCTTCCCCCTAACTCAGGTATCCATCCGCTGTCCCCACCCCCAGATATCTCTATTAACACATTTTCTTTTCTTTCTTTTCTTTTTCTTTTTTTTTTTTTGAGACAGAGTCTTTCTCTGTCACACAGCCTAAAGTGCAGAGGTGTCATGACAGCTCACTGCAGCCTCAAATGATCCTCCTTCCTCAGCCTCCCAAGTAACTGGGACTATAGGCACATCCTGTAGCCACCACAGCTGGCTAAATTTTTTTATTTTTTGTAGAGATTTGGTCTCGCTATGTTGCCCAGGCTGGTCTCAAACTCTTGACCTCAAACAATCCTCCCAACCCAGTGCTCTTTCCACTGCTCCGTGCAGCTTCTCACAGGCAGGAGCTTTGGAAATGAGCCTTAGGGGAGGCAGCATTTTGTTGCTATTGAGAATGAGTGCATGTTGGGCTGTCCAAGTTCAAATCAAGCCCCATTACTTGCAAGCTACACAATTGTAGGCAAATTATTTAATCTTTCTGTGCTTCGTCAGTTTGCTTATCAGCATCCTTTGTAGCACCTACCTCACAGGGCAGTGTGAGGATTAAATAGCACACAGAAAGCCCTGTACTCAGGGTCTAGAACACGATAGCTACTCGATGGGAGTTAAGCTATTACTGTGAGGTAGCTGCTGCACTGAACGTGGCTCTCCCTGGATGGCTGAAGATGATTCAAGAGGGGGAGAGAAATAGGAATGTTGGAGGGAAAAAAGGAGAGAGGATGGAACCCTCAGAACCAGCTGATTTCAACTCTCTTTAGAGCTTGTCACTTGGAATGACATCAGCAAGTCACCACGTACGCTTACAGCATAGTTCTTCATCCTTCACAAATGCATTTCAGACATTGTCTCGTTTTTGCCTCAGTACAACCCTGTCTGCTGGGCACTATTATCCCCATTTTGCAATTGAGGAAACTAAGTTCTAAGATTCTAGGTCCCGCCCAAGTTAGGCAGCAGGGTGGGAATTCCAGGTGGGTGAGACTGAGTTGCCCTGACCACCTGGCAAAGGGGGAAGACCTCAGCGGCAGCGGGACTGTAGGGTGACTTACACCAGTGGTTCTCTAATTTGCGCATGCTTCAGAGTCCCCTGGACTGCTTGTGAAAAACACAGATTGCTGGCCCCAGCCCAAGAGCTTCTGATTCAGTGAAGACTGGGGTTGAGAGTTGGGCTTGCTCAGTGCCCTGTAACCGTGAGCAGCAGCGACATCTTGTGGTGAGGAGCGGAAAGAACCCTGGACTCCCTCGGCCCGAGATCCCCACCGGTCTGGGTGATGCTGGACCCGGGCCGTGCTTCACTTAACCGGGCACTTCACTTAACGATTGCTTTCAGCCCAGAGGAGCATTTTTCAACAGGAACTATTATCCCTGAGAGCTTGGCATCGATCCTTGGCAGGGTTTTCCGACTGATTATGGTTGGGGTAATGAGCGTGTGAAGGGAGCAGTGATCCCTGCAGGCTGGGGCAGTGCCACCTCTTATTTCCTCGGCTCAGGCGGCTGTTAAATGGGTAGGCCGGGGCGTCAGTGTCTCTGCAGTTGGGCAGCTGTGGGGTACTAGAATGAATGACACCGGGCCTGCGTCTAGGGCGGGGGTCTGAATCCCGCTCTGCCTCTGTGATGGGAGACCTGGGGCGCCTCGCCTCAACTTTCTGAGTTTGTGCATCTGCAAAATGGGCAGCGCGCCATCAGTCATGTATGTGACCGGCCATCTGGTAAGGGAAGGGGCTGAGCGCCACACCTGGGACACCAGGGTCAGAGGAGAGGGCGCCCGCCCTGGAGGCTCAGTTCCTTCCCCTGCAACCAGCCGACAGCCCAGGCGCCACCTCAAGACCTGGCGCGATTGTCGCCCCAGCCGGGGCCCGGACGCGCCTCCGAGGCTGCCACCCCTAGACGTCTCCTGCCCTGAGGAGACATTAATCATTAACCGCAGGGTTAGCGGGGTGGCTGGGCGCCGGGGCAGCGCCGCGGCAGGGCGAGGGAGCAGGCCCGCCCGCCCGGCGCTCGGCGTTGTGCCTACCTCCGCGCTGAGTCACTGCGGCCCAGCAGCTCCCAGCCGCCGGGACCTCGCACCCGGGGCGGGGGGCGCGGGGTTCGCGCCGCGGAGCGGCCTTTGCCCGCCCACGTGCCGCTCCTCGGAGCGCAGGCCTCTCACGGTCGGCAGGGGGCGCCCGTCTGCGCCGTCGGGGGCCGGCTGGGTCCCGCCGAGGGCGCGGCAGGCTGGCGGGACTGGGCCGGTGGCACAGTGGCGGAAGCTGCTTTCTCAAAGCCATAAACCCTCCCCACTGAGATGACTGGGCCGGCTTAGCCACACACGCGCACCCCACATGCCCGATTTCAAAAGGCGGCCTGTGGGGCTATTTCAGGGAGCCAAGGTCGGGAGGCAGGGCAGGGCAGCCTCTTGCCCAGCCTTGTCGGGAGAAGATCAGATAAAGTCATTGGCAATAAGCAGCACGTAACCAACACCATGGAAAGCACTGCTGCCCTTCCTCCGCCAGGTTCAGGACCTCATGTCTTAGGAGCTGCTGCACTGGGAACTGGTAGTCGGTTTTGGAGGGTCAGGGGGCTCTCCTAGCGCCCCAAGGCTGTCTCCTCTGAAGCCCACTCGCCAGGTTAAACCTGCTGGGGTGCCAGGAGAGCTCCCCCAGTTCTGCTGTAGGGGTCCACCAGTAAAGATGCTCAAAAATCCCAGCATCTCCCACCTCCAGACCCTAGGGAATTCTACTTTCGCTAATCCCCTATGGCCATGTAGTTAAGGAGGTCACTTAACTTTTTTTAATCCAGCAGCCACCTGCCAGCAGGTCAAAGGTCACTGCCCACAGCTGGCCAGGTTTCACTTTAACTGCAGTGGCACCTCTGCTGTGACTCATCGGGCAGGCTGACCCAGAGTGCTGTCCCTGCACTGAATGAAGAGGGAGGAGACCCACAGAATGGGTCCAGGGGTGAGGCCATAACAGCCACCAGAGAGAGCAGCCCAGAGCCATCAGGCTGCAAATCTGTCCCCATAATGCCTGCGCCCTCGCTGTCCTCTCCCCAAGGGGGAGTAGGGAGAGGGTGCAGGTAGGTGAAAGAGAACAGTGGTGGGCATTAGTGCAGGACCTAGGGTCATGGGTTCTGACCCCAGTTGGTCACTGCACACCTATGTGATGACACATAATTTCTCTGCCTCAGTTTCCCCAGCTGAAAATGGCACCTGAGTGTAATTTTTTTTAAAATGTCATAGTGTTTATTTAAATTCTGAGGTTAAAAAATAAAATATTTCCAAATGGCATGGCAGATACTATAAAAGAGTATGTTTGGGGTTTCAAAAGTTTCTCACCCCTGTTGTGCAGGTGGGGTGCTGGTATGTGATGTGCTTCTGGGTAATTCTTTAGCAGATAAGATTGAATTGGATCCCTAGACCCACCCGCCATCCCATAAGGCCATGTGAATTGAGGATTAATCAATTAAAGTGCAATTCCAATATTTAAGCCTTCCAACTGAGGCTTGGGTGTTTCTCTGCATCTCTGGATAACACATGTCCTAAGGTTCTAAGTAAGCCTGTTTATCAGAGATGCCTCACCAAATTTAAAGATATATGTTATTATTTGTAAAGTGCTTAAGAGGACAGAGGGAATTATTAATTCAGTCTTCCCTGTTTCCTTGGAAAAACTTCAATGACATGAGAACTTACCAAGGTTCCACTCAGACGTGCTTTTTGGATGAAGTGTTTTGTAAACATTAATGACTGACTCAATGGTCTCTGTGTCTTCAGCAATGACCCTTGGTTCTGTGCATCACAAATGGCTTCTTGCTGCTTTAATTCCCAACACCTTGGAGCCAAGGATGGTTTCTTGGCCTAAACAATTTTCACATGTAGAATTACCAAGGTATACTTAAAAAAAAAAGAATTGCTCTAAAATGGTATCAGTGGACATCTAACCATATCATAAAATACAGCCTGATTTCATCCCCAAATTTCCTTTCATTTGGGCCTGGGATGGCTTTACCACCCTTCAATTTGGGTGACAATTAAAAATTTTCAGAAACACTATCTCCTTTAGTTTTTACTTATCTCTTGTGGCTTTTCCTTTCTGCTTTCCAAACCCTGTGGAGTTTTTCAGTTCCAGATTCTTGCTTGCAAGTGTCTTTTCCTGTTCGGGGAATGCTTAAGTTAGAGGTGCTCTGTGGAGTCCACTTGGACTTGGAGAGCACCGCTTTACCCCAGACACGCTTGCTTGTTTGTGGATAAGTGTGTAGACAGAGTTTGGTGTGTTCTGGGGGGAGAGGTTTCCCCAGCTGTAAATGGTTGTTACTATTATAACTGTCTGGGCTGCCACAAAGGGTTGGTGTAGGGTTCACATCAGATAACAGATGTTCATTCATTAATCCATTCATTTGTTAAGTGTTTATCATGAACTTGCCTGAAATATGACAATCAGTCTTCTCGATGGCAGCAGAAAAATCAAGAAAGACCCCTATGGGAGTCCCTGCCCATGGCACTGCCACGTGTGCACACAGGCTTAACACCAGCCTTTCCTAAACTGTGTGAGCAGGAGGCCTGCTGCAAGGGGAGGAGGAGGAATGCCAGGTGGGAGGGTAGGGAGGCACGTGCTGCAGGTGGAGGAAGCAGGAAGAAGGGCGAGGGCTCACTGCCCGGGCTCAGCAGGCCCTGTGATCTCACTGCTGACCCCGGCTTCTCCCGGAAGCTCCCAGGGAATTGCTGAGCTGGGTGTGACTTCGTAGCCCCACACCTCTGCCCTCTCAGCACTGTCTTCTCAGGATCGTGCCTCCATCTGCTCACCTCCCCACCGCTAACTCACTTTCTCCCTTACCTGCCTCCTGCAGCCGCAGAGAGGAGGGTTTGGAAAGGTCGGAACCTGGGGCAAACCGCCCCCAAGGCCGACACAAACCAGCATCACTCCTCACTCCAGGCCCAGGCTTCCTGGAGCCTTTGTCTCTGGCAGAGACACAGCTGAGAGAGGCTGGACCAACCTCGCCTGGCTGTACCTTCCAGGGAGGTGGGTAGCTGGACCAGGGTGAGATGGTGGGCTTTTCTCACTGCTAGTGTGTGGCTCAGTTATACAAGAGACACAATGGAGGTATGGGAGCGAGCTAAACCCTGGGACAGGGGTGGTCACCATGCCGTTCTTCTGCCAAAGCCTGACCCATCAGCCAAAACCACCAGATGCGGGCTTGGTCTCATCATGTTACAGATCTTACATTGGTCTGGGAACTTCCCAAAGGCACAAGCCATGTTTCCTCTTCATCTTACACCTTGTATAAGAGGCTCCATCCATCCCTTGAAGCTCAGTCAGTGCTCACCTGGCAGCTGCCAGCCCGTGGGCCAGCCTGCTGAGAGGGGAGCAGGGCACAGGTGCTCTCATGCCCCCAGAGTGGCTCCCTAAGCCAGGCTGGGCCCCAGGTCCTCCAGTTATCCAGCTTGGCCTCATGGACATTCTGTGTCTGGAGAAGCTCAGGGGGACACCCGGCCCTCCACCTCCTCAGCTTCTGGGACCTGCATGGACCCAGAACCCCCTGCCTGGATGCAGAGGGAAGCCTACTGACATAGATGGACTAGTGGAGGTCGCGCAGCTGATGTGGGGCCAAAGAAGGTCCTGCTGCCCGGCTCTCCACTTCCCTGCCTCCCCAGATGGTTCCAGCCTGAGGCCAGCCAGTCAGCACTGTGGGTTGATCACCTACTGTGTGCAGGGCCGGGTGCTCAGTCTGTGATAGTCACCTTCTGTCTCTCCTGCCAATCATCCCTTCCTCCTCATTCTGACCAAAGCGTTCCGGTTCTGAACCACCCACGTGTAGTCAGGAAGATTCCTGTAGGGCCCATCGCCAGAAGTAAGCACCTGGCCCAGGCCTGGCCATAGAGGTTTCACCCCCACGCCCCATGCTGCCACAGACATCAGCGCCAGGACTTTTGCTAGAACTAGTGGGGAAAAGAAGCTCTCTGTGATGGTGGAACATACGAGCCTGGGACTGCCGGTGGGCATCTGGCCACCACGAGGGGGGAGCCCAGCCAAGGAACAGAGAAGGACCACTCCCGAGGACGTCCCTTGAGCGCCTAGAACTACGACGCCTGGAATGGCCAAGCTGTGTGACGCCTACGTTTCCTTTTATGCCTAAGTTAATTTGAGCTGGGTTTTCTGTCACTTGAAACTAAGAGTGCTCACCAAAATGGGGAGAGGACGAGGGTGCTTGGAGAATAAAGAGGGGAAGTGAAACGATTTCTACCTTAGAAAGGTCCCAGGCTGAGGGGAAATGCCGTTTTCGTTCCTGGGTGTCTGAACACAGGATCTTCCATTTTAAAAAACTTTGTGTGTGTATGTGGAATATACACCCAGAAAAGTGTTGATACTTTTTATTTCTGTACCAAATAACACATATTCATGGTGGAAAACTTACAAAAAAAAAAAACAAAAAAGGAAGGAACGTCACCCACATGCCACTGTCCACTGTTACTCTTGGCGGGCACGTGTGTGCATGTACCCTTTATCAAATCACACGAGGGGCACGCCATACATGTCCCTTTACCTTTGTCCCCATGTACCAGTGCGTGGGGATCTTCTTTAGGAACATATAAAGGACATTTTTAGGAGACAGCTTTTGTGGCCCCACCACGTTCACAGGCATCTCACCACCCAGCCTCCCATTTGTTCCAGAAAGAGGCACGGAGGCCATCTGTGGACGAAAAGTGGCTGTTCTCCATAGTGTCACCGTTGGAGGAAGTCCTAATAGAGCATTGCATTCATCCACTTGTTCAATAAGTAAATATCCAAGTGCCTCCACGTGCCGGGCACTGAACTACGGGCTCCAGGTACAATGAGCAAAACTAGCCGTGGTCTCTACCGCTTGGAGCTTAGAGCAGAGTGAGGCAAAGTTGCTCATCGAATGCTCACTAGACCAATGTAAGGCATGGGCTTAGGCGCCACAGGAGCATAATGTGGGAGGTGTGGCCCTCTCCAGAAGGCTGTCCTGAGGAAGGGGTGTGTGGGCTGGAATGTAAAGAATGAAAAGGTGCTAACCAGGCCGGGCCAAGAGAGGGAGTGAGCGTTCCAGGCAAAGACCTGTAGCTGGAGAGAGACCGGTGAGGGCCTGAGAGAAGCCCACGTGGCTGCAGTGGAGAAAGGGGGGAAGGAGCACCCTGTGACGTGGCAGCTGGTGGCAGAGAGGGAACGAAGCCAGATGGTGCAGGGCCTTGGAAGTCCCATTGCTAAGTTTTGTCTTTAGCCTAAGAACAAAGGGAAGCCACTGAAGTTTCCCCACGCAGGGGTGTGTGTGTGATGTGACCAGATCTGTGTTCTGGAAAGATCCCGTGGCTGCATTGTGAGGAATAGGTTGGATAGGTCCACAATGGCCTCGGGGGCAGTAGGTAGGCAGCTGTCACAGTCAAGGTGTGAAAGTTCAGAGCAGCTTGCCTAGGGAGATGGTGCGGGAAGTGGAGAGAAGAGGAGGGACTGGAGAAGTATGGAGGAGATAAAATCAGCTGGACTTTTTCTTCTGGGCTTGCTCAAATGGCTGGGTGGTGCCACCAGTCCCGAAACCAGGAAACACTGTAGGAGAACAAACCAGGCTGACTTGCTCCATCATAGACACGTTGAGTTGGAGGAACCTTTGAGACATCAAAAAAAAGATGTCAAGTAGGCAGCTGGATGTCTCAGCATCCAGCTGGAGATCATGTGTGTGAGTCATTTGCAGACTGTGTGCCCCGTGCACTGAGCCAGCTGCTGTGGGTCCTGATCCCAGCGCACTGATCACTGCCCAACTCCGGGACTCGGAGTCCCCAAGTGTCTGATGTGTGGGCTGGACCAGAACTTCATCTGGCTCTGACATTCTCTGGATCTGGGGACACATGAGGATGAAGCATTGCCCAAACATCCCTGAATTCCTCCCAAAACCAAGGAAAGAAGTCGCCCAATTTGAGGAGTGTCCTGACTCTGTTAGACGGCTCTTCTGGATACTCTTGTTTTGACCCTGGCTGTCCCTTCCCCAGTCGGGTCATAGACCATCCTGAGACTCCCAGAGTCCTATTGTTGGGTGGGAAACCCAAACCCCTCATCCTTGTTGGAAGGGAAGAAGTGAGAACAGCATATGCTGCTATGCTGCTGCAGCTCATGGTGAGGCAGGTTGAAGGTCAAAGGCGTGGACAGAGGACCAAAGGTGTTTCTTGCCACAGACTTTCCAGGGTACTTGCCCCAAGGTTTACCCTTTGCAAAATGACCCTTCTCCTTCCCTGCTCCTAGCCTGCCCTCCACTGAACTTCCCATAAATGTGTTACCAGGCGTCCATGCAGTGTTTGCTTATTTCACAAATGACCCGGTTCCTGATGATGTCCCAGGTCCCATTGACCTTTCTTGGCCAGAGTAGCTCATGGAATAGTGTCTTCTTGGAACTGTTTGACACCCAGTCCCTTTCCTGGGCCTTGGCCACTGAGAATCATTCATTCAGGGTCATGATGAACGAACTCTTATGTGCTAGACATTAGAGGTATAAATGAACAAAGCCCAATCCCAGCCCTTCAGAAACCTTCCCACCAATGGTTTTGGAATGTGATCTGGACTATTTTTCCCTAAATTCATTATCACCCTCTCACTGTATTAAAGCCTCTTTTGTGCTCACTCACTTAGCTTTTTGAGTTCTCCCAAAAATCATTAATGCTAGTGGTTATCTTTTACTGAGGGCTCATTAGGTACCAGTCTTGGTGGAAAGCATACCACATCCTTCATCTCGTTTAATCTTTAAAATCCCCTGTGAAGGTTATGAGCCTGAAAGAGATTAAGTCACTTGCCTGAGTTCAAAAAGCTGGGATTCAAACCCAGGTTTAGTCTGACTCAAAAACACCAGGCTCTTAACCATACTGCTATTGCCCCTTTGATGGGACGGCTGCATGTTTCCTGAGAAATTGGTGTCAGCCACAAAGTGCCAGTCTCATTAGAATGGAGGTCCCAGGAGTGCAGGAATCTTGTCTTGTTCAGCCCTTATCCCCAAATGCCCAGAATGGCTCCTGGCAAATATTTGTTGAATAAATTTGAATAAATGAAATATTTTAAAGACTCCACCACCACAGCCTTGAGTACAAGCTGCAGAAGTATCAAATGCAATGTGTTAAATACACTGATGCAGGCGAGTCTCTAGCTGGAGTGCTTGGGGTCCCCTCCAGGTTAAAGACCCAAAGCAGGTGGGGTGTGGTAGCTCACACCTGTAATCCTAGCACTCTGGGAGGCCGAGGTGGGAGGATCGCTCAAGGTCAGGAGTTCCGAGACCAGCCTGAGCAGGAGTGAGACTCCTCCCCCCATCTCTACTAAAAATAGAAAAAAATTAGCTGGACAACTAAAAATAGAAAAAATTAGCTGGGCATGGTGGCACATGCCGGTAGTCCCAGCTACCCGAGAGGCTGAAGCAGAAGGATCACTTGAGCCCAGGAGTTTGAGGTTGCTGTGAGCTAGACTGATGCCACGGCACTCTAGCCCGGGCAGCAAAGCGAGACCCTGTCTCAAAAAAAAAAAAAAAAAAAAAAAAAGACCCAAAGCAGTAGATTGTTAAGCATCGGTACATGGATAGCTGCTTCTATCTCTCAGGCATGTCTGAACTCCTTCCTTTCATACTAAGGAGCCCAGTTCTGTGCCGCCACTTTCGTCTACCTGTGGCCTTTAATAAAGCAAGTTTTTATTTTATTTTTTTTAGCAAATAAGCAATTACTTTTGAGAATAAAAGAGTGAATTGAAGCAAAATTCATTATATTCTCAATTTGCTTTTCTGTGGAGAATTGAGGTGTTAGCATGGCTGTAGCCAGAGGCTCCCAAACCTTTGGGTCAAAGACTATGTTCTTCATACACACAAATGCCACCACTGTCTCTGCCCTCTAGCCCCTGGCCCCCTCTACTGTCAGACTTTCTCTGGCCTCTGGGTCTTTGTCCTTGAAATTCGCTCAGCTTTAGTCTCTTTTTCCTTCATCTTTGCCCGGATAAATTTTATTCTTTCTTCAAAATCTAGGCAGTCTTCTCCAGTGCTCCCGCCTCCCCTCCACCGACTCCGCACACACACCATCTGGGCTCCCTGCGGCATCAGTCACATGACACAGCAGAACTTTCTTATCTTCGTCCCACAGTCCACCCACCCCAGACACCCCACTTGTCCTAGTCTCCCCAGCTCCAAGCCTAGAGCCTGGCCCATGGTAAGTGTCATTAAATAGCACTGTGGCTGGTTGTGATGCCACCTTATCAAATACAGCAGTTACAGAACCATTCATGGAACATTGACTATGTGCCAGGCTCCCAATGTGTGTGATTAACTGAGCCACAGCGCCTCGAGAGGTGGCTCACGCCTGTAATCCTAGCACTCTGGGAGGCCGAGGTGGGAGGATCGCTCGAGGTAAGGAGTTCGAGACCAGCCTGAGCAAGAGCGAGACCCCCGTCTCTACTAAAAAATAGAAAGAAATTAGCTGGACACCTAAAAATATATAGAAAAAAATTAGCCGGGTATAGTGGCGCACACCTGTAGTCCCAGCTACTCTGGAGGCTGAGGCAGGATTGCTTAAGCCCAGGAGTTTGAGGTTGCTGTGAGCTAGGCTGACGCCACGGCACTCTAGCCCGGGCAGCAGAGCGAGACTCTGTCTCCAAAAAAACAAACAAACAAAAAAAACTCAGCCACGGGACAAGCTTGCAGGGTAGGTTTGGTCACTCATACCTTAAAGATAAAGGGGCTGGAGCTCAGAGAGTTTTGGTAACTTGTCAAAGGACACATATTTAGAAAGAGAGTAAGCCTGGATGAGTTCAGGCCTTTAAGACTCCAAACTCTGTCACCCTTTCCTCCCAGTCTGGGCTTCAAGTTGCCCAAATCTCTGTCATCTCCAAGTTCCAAATTCTATAACACAAAAGCATATTTGCTTATCGGCTGTTTGACCTTAGATAAGTCACTGGACCCCACTTGGTCTCAGTTCTGTCAAGTGTAAAATCAGGGGGAGGGGTGGGCCATATAAAGTCCAAGGCCCATGAGCTCCAAGGTGTCAACATTTTACAAATCAGGACAAGATGGAGCTTCAGCTAAAGGAAGACAACACAGGAGAATAAATCCACCCAAGTCTGTTGGTGTATTCTAAACTGTGGACGTGCGCAAAGCCTGTGAGCCTGGATGAGTGTGTGCAGGTGTGTACACATGCTCCAGCCCTGTGCTGGGCACTGGGCTTGTGAGTGTTCCAGACTGTGCTTACGCAAAGGCTCCTGGGTACGCCAAGCCTGTGGCCAGGCCGGGCAGCCGGCGGGTTTGTTTCTGGGCTTTGGTAATGGTCTCCTGCCTCATCTGGGCCAGCCTCTCCTTACAGACGAACTCCAGCCATTTCCCAGGAGTCCAATCAGCAGACTGGGGGCTGCTCTCAGGCCGCTTGGCCCAGCCATTCCTGCTTTCCGGGGCCCAGGGAGGCCTCAAGGAGCCCTCCCCAGCCCTCCGTGCTTGTGCCTGGCTTTGCTCCTGCTCCACACAGGAGGAAGCTCTCCCTGGGGACTGAGCCCCGGCACATCCGGTCTTGCTCTTGCTGCCTCTGTCTGCTTCTCAGGTGAGAAGCCCCGTTACGGGAGGATGAGGCGGCAGCCCGGTTTCCATCTGGCACAGAATGAGCCCTGGCAACGCAGCAGTGGGGGAGGTGCGGGATACCAGGCAAAGTGCCCTGAAAAGGCTAAGGAGGCTGAGTTCATATGAAAAAAAAGGCACATGGATGGCAAGAGAGTGAACAAAGAAAACTGAGAGTCAGGAAAAAAAGATGCAAAGAGGTAGGAGCTGCACAGACCAGGGTTGGGTGAATTCCTCCCAGCTGACCCGGAGTCCCTGCGGGGCACCCTGGGATTAGCCGCCCTTGACCAGTCAGAAGCCACTGGAGTCCAGGTCCCCCAGGCCGCCCAAGGGCCCATCCAAGAGCCTCGAGACAAACCCCTATTTTTGCTTGATCAGGAACCCAGCCAGCCACTGTGAGTGCAGGATGGAGGGACACAGGACCCTGTTCCTGATGGACCCCTCCCTTCTGCTCATAACCCCACCCCCAACCCTATGGGCTGGGGCTGCAGGGCCACTGGAAAGAAGGGCACTCGGTGTCCAATGCTGCTTTGCAGCAGGAAACGAAACTTCACAAGGATTCAGCAGGAGGCACCTCACTGGGCTTCCTTCCTTCCTGCTCTGGTCTCGAGAGCAGCCTGGAGCCAGAAAGCTCCTTACCTGACACCTTGCACCCTCCTCCCCCATCCTCCTCCCACATACCCTCCCCTCCCCTGGCTTCCCTACTATGAGGCCTCACCTTCTGCTCAGACTCAGGGAACATGGTCCCCACCCCTGCAGCCCCCACCCAGACAGGGCCATGGTGGGGGAAGCCTAGTCCACTTCTCCCCGCCTGGGCTCGCAGCCACGGTGCCTCAGAGAGGGAGGGTGGGAAGAGAGTGGGGCCTGGGGGAGTCCCCCCGCACTGTTCTCTAGACAGTACATGAAAAGCATGCAAATGCCGTGCAAAAATAGCAGGCAAATGAGCACATCTTCCACCTAGCCCTCCCCTGTCCATCCCCCCATAGGGGCCCAGCACCCTGTAGGCCCATGCCCCACAGGATGGCCTTCGGAACCCCTCCTCTCCCTGCCCCTCCCCCAGTCCTTCCTCATCCTCACCCTGGCCCTCTCAGTGTCTGAGCTTCAGCAGTTTCGGAAACCCTTAGTTTGTGTTTGTGGCCTTGGCTGCAACACCTTGTGGGGGGTCCTCTCCCCTGCATCCCACCTTAAAGCAGTGAGGAGGTGGAGGACGGGGTGCGGGCCTGCCTAGAACCCCATTCCAAGCCTTAGACCCCTTGGCACCTTGCCAGGGATCCAAGGACTCTGCACGCAGGGAGTGGCAAGGGTGTTCTCTGCCTCTGGACCCCTGTTGTGACTACTACTACTGCTTGTAATTTTACCTTTAGAGGAGGAGCCCCCAGAGCCCAGCGGGTGAGATGCACAATGAAGCAGCAGAGTGAACACCAGCCCTGAACTGAGAGATGCAGCCAGGTTCAGATGCAGCATCTGGAGAGTTGAACAGAAGCAACTGCCTAAAGCGACCTAGAGTGGTTTCATGTGCGCTAGTTCTTTTAGTGGACTGCCTCGGGCCTGGCTCCCAAGGAGCAATCTCAGGCTGCCTTAGAGGGACAGAAATGGAGCTCAATGCCCCCACTGCCAACCCTACCACCCTATCGCCCGACCACCCACCCAGCCCTCAAGGTGCTAGACTGGGTGCATGACCGGCCCCAGCAGTACCAGCTCAGCCCCGCCCTGTCCAGCCCCTTCCCCGAACTGGAAGGAAGGTCCCCACCCCCACTGCCTCCCCAAGCTTGGCCCAGGCTCAAACAGGCCTGGCTGTAGCTCCTGGGGCAGACAGGAAGCCCAGGCATCCACTAGCCCAACTGTGCCTTGGGACAGGAAATGCTTCAGCCAGTTTCAAAGGCACAGTAGCCAAGGGAAGGAAGCCACTTGGGGTGGGTCCCCAGGGCAGGCCCAGGCCTTCCAGAGGGTGGAAGAAGTGACAATGCCAGGTGTAGAGCCCTGGGAAGAGGGTCACAGACCTTGCCCATGGCTGGGCTATAGAGTCCAGTGCGCAGGGCCCAACTCTGCCGCTGAATCCAGCCCCCAGGGACAGCTGCACTCCTGGCCACTTCAACGCTAGCCACGCTTTCTTCATGGCCTCGCCTCCAAAGGGGAGACCGGTGGCTTTAAGTGACTACCACCCAGCATGTCATTCCTCTGGCACCAAGTAGGACCCCATCCCCAAGCCCCAGGGGTGAAATTCTCCCTTCTTTTCAAAGACCTTCATGAACAGTGACTCTGGAGCTTACGTAACTACCCACTTTCGATTTATGTCTAACTACAGTTTTTTTTAGGGGCAATCTAAGTCCGCTTTTTCTATTTGCTCTCAGTAAAGATCTTGACAACGTCAGGCAGGTGGCCTCCCTCACTGCACACTGGCCGCCACCTGGATCAGCCCAGATAGGGGATCCTAGGGAAATCTGCCCTCCTCCCCACACCCGACTCCCTCCCCCAACTCCCAGAGAATGGCAGTAATGAGGGACACAGTGACTTGCAAGCGCCCACCCTGTGCCCTTTCTTAATGCCATTACATGCGTTACCTGTTGAATAAGCAGAGCATCCCTGGGAGGTGTGTGCTCTTACCTCGTGCCTTTCATGGACAAGGAAACTGCAGCGTGGAGAGCTCTGGTGTCTTGCTCAAGGCCTCGCGGCCAGTAAAGGACAGAGCCAGGTTTGGCTGACTCCAAAGCAAGTGCCCTGGGCGAGTGCTGTGTCCCCTTTTACTTGGTTCTCCCCAGGAGCTCCTGTCATGGGGGTAGAGGTGAGCCCAGCAAGTAAGAACTCCACTGACTTTTTGTTTTTAAACTGTGATCACACAGTAAATTATGGGTTTGCTATGGCAACAGTGGGGCAAGTGTCCCTGGAAGTCACCTCTTGAGGTTAGCTGAGGTGAGCTCAACCCCTCTCCATAATCCTTCCCTGTCTGCTCCTGCCCCCTCCCCCAAAGGTCCTTAAGCAGTTTTCATCCTTCAGCCACTTCAGTGGAGTAAGAGACATTATGGGCTGTCTCTCCTACCCCCTCCCTCCCCTGGGACCAGAGTACTGGACCCATCTTCTGGAAGCAGCTATTCATTCTGACAGAAGGGTGGAAGCAGAGCGGAGTGGAGAACTGGGGAAGAGGGAAGAAGACCAGATTCTACTGTGATAGGTGAATCTCCAGCCATAAATTCATTCCAGAATAAATAGCTCCACCTACCTTTTATTTGTGGGCCGATTGGAGACGTCACTGTGACACTAGCACAATCCACTGGGGCATCACAGATCAGCTGTCAGAGCACTGAACTGCCTCTGCCCAGGTCCACATGAAATCCTCGATACCTAAGATCTGGTGAGAGCGTCACTAGGACAGGGAGAGTCTGGCTCAACTGCCTAATATCTTAGGCCTATCTTGCAGGACATGGCCAGGAAAGTTGGAGGAGGTGAGTCATCTTAAAAACCCTCCACGGGTGGGTGCGGCGGCTCACACCTGTAATCCTAGCACTCTGGGAGGCCGAGGCAGGATCGCTTGATGTCAGGAGTTCGAGACCAGCCTGAGCAAGAGTGAGACCCTATCGCTACTAAAAATAGTCTCTATTAAAAATAGAAAAAATTGGCCAGGTGTGGTGGTGTGCGCCTGTGGTTCCAGTTCCTTGGGAGACTGAGGCAGGAGGATCTCTTGAGCCCACGAGTCTGAGGTTGCTCTGAGCTAGGCTGATGCCATGGCACTCTAGCCTGGGCGACAGAACAAGACTGTCTCAAAAAAAAAAATCTCCAAACTCTCATGTATTGCTGGTAGAAGCATAAATTGATACAATCTAGAAGACTTTCTGGCAAATTTACTAATGCTAAACATAAGCCTATCCAGCAAGAATGCTTCTGGTTAATAGAAATTAATGTTTATGCTCATCAGAAGACGTGTGCAGGAGTATTCATAGCAGTTTTATTCATAAACCCTCCAAAATGGGAACAGCCTAAATGTTCATCAATAGGAGAATGGAGAGATACATGTGTGTGTGTATGTGTGTGTGTATATATACACACATTATTACACATGTAAAAATCCATCTGGCTGTATACTCAAGATTTATAGCCCCCTCTCCCCTCAAAAAAAAACCTCCAAAAAGAATGTTAGGTGGCTTTGGTTAGTTTTTGGTTTTATTCATTTCACTACTGGGAAAAATGAGCTGGCTGGCTCAAGTCTGACCCAAGTCCATCGTGTTATAGATAAATGCTATTTCCTTGAACTACAGTCCAGGTAGAGAACAGCTGTTCCCGATGTCTTGGTTCAAAGACCCAAAGATCAGTAGCCTGAGCAACAGCAAGACCCTATCTCTACAAAAAATACAAAAAAAATTAGCCAGGTGTGGTGCTGTGCACTTATAGTCCCAGCTATGATCACACGGCTGCACTCTAGCCTTGGCAACAGTGAGACTCAGGAAAAAAAAAAAAAAAGATTGGCTTCCTGGTTCCTGGTTGTGCGTGCATGCGTGTGTGAACACATGCATGTGTGTTGCATTGTGCTCAATTAGTCCAGGAACTGCCAGGGGGCAGGGTGGCATGTGTGAAATTTCCCCTTAGCACTGCACCACCCAGAGAGAGATTTATTTCAACAAAATTCACACTGTGCCTACTATGTGCCAGGCCCTGTTGTGGTATAAAACAGACAGGAACCCCTGCCCACATGCAGTTTATGTTCCAGTGACACCTATTAAGGTTACAACATGGAGGAAAAGACTTGTTTTCCAATTTTTTCCGACTTAGTCTAGGATGTTGGGCAGCGCTCTACACCCTCCTGGGCCTCACATTTTGTAGGATGAACCCCGAGCTGCTCCTCTGTGCGGCTGGGAAGGAGGTGGTATGCACACAGACAGGTCTGTTTACACCAGTCGTGTTCCCAATCAATTCTTGCAAACCCCTTGGTGTGTCCCCAGAGCAGGCAGGGAAAATCCCTGAGTTGTGTCACCAGGAAGCCAAGGGCGATGGAAGGTTTCTGAGTTACATACAGAGTGGACAAATTTTGATCGTGGGTCCTACCACCTCTTCTCTGTGTCCCTATGGGCAGGTCACTTAAGAATCCTCTGCACCTCCTTTTTCTCATCTGTAAAATGGGATGGTCATATCTCTCTCAAATGGCTATTTAAGGATTGAATGAAATAGACCAGTGTTTGCCTGGCACGCAGTGGTTGTGAAATAAATAGTAGCTCTTAAAATTAATTGGAGAGACAGAACGTACACATCCAAACCGAGTCATCCGCCCACTCCCTCCAACCTAAAGTAGGCTCGTCCCCACTTCCTCAGCCTTGCACACGGCTCTTCAAACTCCTACACCCTCTGCCAAATCAGGACGCTTCCCACTCCAAAACCCCAGATATGCCTCTGCAGCAAGCCTTCCAGAAGGAACTTGTCTATTCGTGGCAACTCTCCCCTCACTGCAGACCTCCATGTCCCTGCCACTCCCGTGGTTGCATTTGATTGTCTTCCCCACCAGACATGGGCAGGGCTGTGTCTCCCAGCCAGCTTAGCATCCAGACACCAGCCACTCTGGAGCCCTTCATGCGTAACCCGCAGAAGCCACGCTCCTTTCTACTTTAGGATCCTCTCATTCGCCCCTCCCTGGACCTGCAATGCTGTTGCTCAGCCCCTCCCACCCTTTCCTCCCAGCAAGGGGCCAAATGAACTCTTAGGCACCCTGCGGGACTCAGCTTAAACACCACTTCCTCCAGAAAGCCTTCCTAGACTCCCAAACTGAACAAGGTTCCTTGTTTTACCTTCTCATGCAATCCAGTAATCATCAGAGCACTGACACCTAAAAATAATTAAATAGCAGCAGGGATCCTTTAATACTTGGTCCATATTAAACTGAAAGTTCTGTAAGGAGAAGAGCAGGTATATTGTTTTTCCTGGCACTTAGCTCAGTGCTTGGTGCATAGTAGAGGTGTAATAAATACTTGTCAAATGAATGAATGAATGAGTGAATACAACTTCTCCCCACCACTCCCAAGTCCCAGCATAAATCTGTCCACAGAACACCCTCAGGGGCCAGTAAGAAAGACAGACATAAAGATCTTCTCGTTCCAGTTGTGATGTATTTCTTCCCGGGAACATGTTGCCATTTCTTGGTTGAGCCATGAGTACATTGTGCACCCCCGACAAGGAACATGCTCCCCAGTAAGAGGAAAACACCCCAAAGACTTTCCCCCATTGAAGACAGCGGGTGCTGGGCTGGGCCCCAGCAGCAACCACAGGCTAAATATACCCTGCTTTGCATCCTGTTTGCTGTGAAGCACACCTGGCAGATACACCCCATGGGCTGGGAATTGGCCTCTCCCACGATCATGGGCTCCAGCTCCAGGGGAGCCACCACAAGCCTTGGCTGAAAGAATCTGGCTGGATCCTTGACTCCCCTCCCACCCCCTGCACCCGAATACCTGTATTTTGCCTTTGCCTGGTTCTAACAGGTCGTGGTCCTCACCAAAGCCTTGGGCAGCAGCCAGAAGCCATGGAGCTATGTCATGTGGGTGCCCACCCCAGTGGACTGTGGCCAGGAGGGCACTGAAGCAGGAGACCTAGAGCCTAGTTACTGTCTGTTTCCTCAGACAGAGGACTAATCCACTTCACTGGGCTTGTGGCAAAATGCGGAGTGGTTATACCTGTGCTTCTCACCTCCTCGGTGGTTATAAAGCCAACTAGGAGAATGGAGAGGAGACGCTGCAGTGGGCTGGACGCCATGTGTGGCGAAGTGGAAATAGAGATGAAGGAGGCCAGTCCCTACCCTCAAAGAGATTAAGTCAACAGTGAACAAGGCAACAGACGCTCATTATTCGCCTGACGGAGGAGCGGGAAGTGCCAGCAACAGGGACATGTCACACATGAGAAGAGTTAAAACCAGGATCATGTATTAAATAAAAGCCACAGAGTGTGTAGAAGATCCTCGACAGGGAACTCGGGCCAACCAGGCTGCAACGCGTGCCCACTGGCTGTGTGACCTTGGACGAGTTGCTAGCCCACGCTGTGCCTCATTGAGGTGTCGAGAGGAACTCATGAATGAGCACATGCAAAGTGCTTAGAACAGTCCTAGGGCAGAGTGGGTGCTCATGAGTGTCAGCAGTGATCATGGTTGTCATTCTGTGTCATTCATTGTCATTGTCATTCACTGTCATTCATTCAGTGAATATGCACAAAGCTGAGTGGGGCATGGGGACCAAGCATGTCAGTAAACAAAAAGGAACTGAAAGACCTGCTCTTGCGGAGCTCCCGTTCTGGAAGGGGGCGAAAACCAGACCAAATAAGTACAGTAGTCAACATATTTGATGACGAGGGGTGCTTTGCCAAGGAGGAAGCAGAAAAGGGAATGGGGCGCCCAGTGCTGTGGGAAGGACTGCGATGTAGCGTCAGGGAGGAGGAGGAAGGTGAGAGCAGCCTGCAGCGCTGGGGAAAGGAGCGCTCCTGTCCCTGCACAGGAGCAGCAGGGCCTTCTCCTGCCTTGGGACATCCAGACCAGACCGTGCTTCCACTGTGGTCTGGCCCTTTCCGCTGATCTCAGAGCTGTCCCTGGAGCTTCTGCCCACATCCCCTAAAGGGCTTTGTGGACTCAGAACCCCAGGGTGGGCAGTGGGCTGCTGAGTGTCCTTGGAAGACTCAGGGATCTCAAACTAGCCAGTGGAGGGTGGACACTGGCCCATCGCCTTCTAGCTGTGGGATCTTGGCCGAGGACAGTAACAGTTGTCACTTATGCCAGCACTTTATCATTCAATCCTTCCCGCCCTGGGAGGCAGGCAGAGGAGGTGAGGCTCAGAGAGGTTCCTGCAGCGAGAAGGTGGAAAAGCCAAGATCTGAGCTGAGTGTATGAGACTCTAAACCCCTGCTCTCAGGAGGTTGCCAGGTTGAACCAAAACGACACCAGCTTTGATTTGAATGCCAATTAAACAAGAAATAATTTTTTTAGTGTAAGTACAGTTGTCCCTCAGCATCTGTGGGAAATTGGTTCCAGGACCCCTGAGGACTTCAAAATCCACTGATAAAAAATGGTGTAGCATTTGCGTATGACCCACACACATCCTCCCGTATACTTCAGATCATCTCTGGATCACTTATAATACCTAATGCAATGTAAATGCTATGTAAATAGTTGTTATACTATGTTGGTTTTCTTTATATTATTTTTCATTGTAGTACAGTATTATTTTGTACTTTTTTTCCCTAATATTTTTGGTCAGCAGTTGGTTGAATCAGTGGATATGGACCCACAGATATGGAGGGCTGGCTGTACAGCCCAAGTACTGTATGGGCCACGTTCATGGTAATAAGTTATTCATTGTTTATGTGACATTCAAATCTAACTGGGCATCCTCTGTTTTTATCTGGCAGCCCTAGCTCAAAGCCACTCTGTGTACTGTCTCCTGGGTTCAGAGGCCACTGCCTCCTGGGGGTGTTGGAAAAATTAGAGGTAGGGCACTGAGGAGGGTGGTACATCCTCCAACCAGGTACCCTGCTTGAGATGGGCTCTCACTTGGAGGTGGGCCGACACAGCAGACAAAGGCGCAGGGTGAGGTGGGGCCTGGGCTGGGCGCCTAACCCAGCTCTGGTGCCCCAGTTTAGAAAATCTGGTAATCTGATCCCACCCTACCTCCCTTGCCCACCTCTTTCTCTCTGGCCCCGTGCCCTCGAGGCACACCCCAAAACAGGCCCCTCTGATCAAGCAGGTCCCCATTCAGTCCTCAAGCAAAGTCCAGCCTCCCCTCTGTGCCTCTGTGACAGCCTTCCCTTCATGTGACTGTCCTTTCCCTGCAGCCCACCCAAATGTCCACATCTCCTGGATCAGGCCTGTGATGTCTCTGACCATGGAATGCCCTTCTTGTCCTGGTCCCTCCGTTACTCCACTTGGGTTCTCCCCGGCGACTACTAGGCCATCCAAGGACCAGGGTTGTGTTTTACGCAGTTTCTTCTGAGACATGAATAAGCATGGTCCTCGTGGTTGTTACTATTTTCTTTTTCTCATCATTATTTTTTGCATGAATTCTCCCGCAAAAAGCAAACACATGGGGTAAGAGCCTTTGATGTGCCATAGGCCTCCTGTACACTGTTTCATTCAATCTCCATCACTATTTTTAAATTTTATTTACTTTTTTAGAGACAGGGTCTCACTATGTTGCTAAGGCTGGTCTTGAATTCCTGGCCTCAAAAATCCTCCCACCTTGGCCTCCCAAAGTGCTGGGATTATAGGAATGAGCCACCTGGCTCCTTCCCCCCACCCTCCTCCAAACCCTGCTCCTGCCCTGCATTTCCCCGTCCCAGCTCTTGGGAGCTCCATCCTCCATTGCTCAGGCCAGATACCCTGAGGTCGCCTTTGACGCCTCTTTTTCTCACATAGCCTAAATCCAACCCACTGGGAGATCCTATGCCTGGGTGTCAACGCCACCACCTTGGCCTCCCACCTTGGGTATCATGCTGGCTCCGAGGGAGGGATCCTTTACAAAGAAAAGTCAGACCATTGTCTCTTCCCCACTCGGAGACCTGCAATGGCTCCCTTTTCACTTGAAATAGAAGTGAAAGTCCTCAAGTTGGTGCACACGCCCTAAGTGGTGTGGCCCCCAGCCTGGACGCTACTTCCATCCCCATCTACTCCCCTCACTGCCCCTGTACTCCAGCCTCCTGGTCTCCAGCTGTTGCTCAGATGCGCAGGAGGGTTCCCTGCCGCCTCAACACCTGTTGGTTGGGCGTCCTTCTGCCTGACGCCCACATGACTCGTTCCTTTCCGTCCCTGGTCTCACTGATAAGATTGCAGCCTCAGCCACACACGTGCTCCTGATCCCCCCTCCCGGCTCTGTCCTGCCTTTATTCCGTAGCCTTAGAGCCCAATGTACTTATTTCTTATAGTTATTATTTATGGTCTCCCCATGCCCCAGCAAAAGCAATCCAGAGTCAGGGATCTTTGTCTTTTTCATTCACTGCTGTATCCCAAGCACCTATAATGGTACTTAGAACATAGTAGGTGCTCAATGTTAAACAGTGGATGAAAGAAAGGACACAATCTCCTCTTTCACTTCTCTGCATGCTGGGATTTCCATGAGGATCCATCTAGGGTCCAGGCCGGCTGGACATGCTGTATTTCCTTAGCTTAGTGACCTGGGAACAAGGAAAGGAAGGCCTTGGAAAGCCAAGAAGCTGCTAGAACATGTTTGGCTGGTCCAGCTATAAACCACCACCACCACCACCACTCAGGTTGGGCTGCGCTCCAGTGTAGCCAGCTGCGAACTCTGTACACGGCAGCCCCTCCCTAATTGCTCTCCTGTCCCAAACTGAGGGGCCCAGCTGAGCTGTCACCCAACCTGCCCAAGCCACTTAGCCTGCAGTGTGCCCCACCTACTGCCCTGACCTGTTTCCTCCCATTCATTCCTCCCTGCAGCTTCTCCAAACACCTCCCTTCCAGAAGAAGCTGCCTCCCAAGTTCTGCTCACACACAGAGATCAAAGGATGGCTGCTTTGATCTGAACGCCCTCAGCAGTGGGTACAGGCAAGTTAAATACCACCACCCCCACGCACGTACACACGTACACCCTCCGTGGGTTTTACACCACAGGAACTGCTGTGAAGGCAGATTGATTCCATGCAAATGCTACCTCCACTCCTAGCTAGCTCTGTGAGCGGGGACAAGTCTACTATGTTGCCAGAACTTTAATTTCCTCATCTGTAAAGAGGGAAATAATTGCAGTGAGGATTAAAGGAGATTGTGTTTGTAGAGACCCTAACACTGCACCTGGCACCCAGGAGGTGCTAAATAGTGGCTAATACTCTCACAAACACCTACTTCTTGAGCGCCCACTGTGCGTAAAACACCGCCAAAGGCGCTGGTGACTGGCTGGCCCCCTGGTGGGTGGGGGTGGAGGGCATCCCTCTTAAAGGGGCAGCATCAAGATGAAGGGCTGCAACCCCAAATTGCTGCTGGAATTCTGCCTCTGGATGGCAAGCAGATAGGGGAGATAAGGTGGGTGACTTAGGGCCCAGAAACTATCCTAACTTCTTGCTGAGAAATGAGTAACATTTGTTAGGGAGAAATATCAACTGATGTTCTAAAAATACTTGAAGGTCATCTGCAAAACCCATGGAGAGAGGGCGGGTTTAGGAGCAGGCAACTCTGGGTTCAAATCCCAGTTCCATAGGAAAAAAAGCTGGAAGGATACAAACTTCTCTGTTTAGGGTTTGCTTTCTCTCCCCACACCTTTCATCAGCATAATGTTGGTAATGGATGTCACAATAGGCTGCCTCCTCTGGGTCCCCAGCATCTCTGGCACCCGTGGGCAGCGGAGGCAGGTGGCTGGTCACCATGAGTGGCTGCATTTTGAGGTGCCTTTATGCTGGGTCTGCACTGACCAACACTGCACCGGTACTTTTGTTACACTTAACCTATAAAACATCCGACTTTGCGACTAGCTGAGCTAGGTGAGCTCTACCTGAAGAAGGTTGACATTTCCAGATGTCTTTTTTTTTTGAGACAGAGTCTCACTCTGTTGCCCAGGCTAGAGTGAGTGCCGTGGCGTCAGCCTAGCTCACAGCAACCTCAAACTCCTGGGCTCAAGCAATCCTACTGCCTCAGCCTCCCATGTAGCTGGGACTACAGGCATGCGCCACCATGCCCGGCTAATTTTTTTTTTAATATATTTTTTTAGTTGGCCAATTAATTTCTTGCTATATTTTATAGTAGAGACGAGGTCTCACTCTTGCTCAGGCTGGTTTCGAACTCCTGACCTTGAGTGATCCCCACACCTCAGCCTCCCAGAGTGCTAGGATTACAGGCGTGAGCCACCGCGCCTGGCCACAAATGTCTTTTTTAAAAAACTATCTAACATCAGCTGGGAGTGGTGGTGCGCACCTGTAGTTCCAGCTACTTGAGAGGCTGAGGCAGGAGGATCGCTTGAGCCCAGGAGTTTAAAGTTGCAGTGAACTATGATGACGCCACTGCACTCTAGCCTAGGTGACAAAGCAAGACCCTATCTCCAAAACAAACAAAAAGACCAAAAAAACCAAAAGCCTATCTAATTGTCGACACTCATAAATGTCTTTCAAACAAAAGAAGGAAACCAGACCGGTCTTGGCTGCTATGAACCTCCAGACATGGTCAGAGAGGCTAGGCCACGCTTCCCCTTGCCTGCCTGGCTTCCTCACTCTGCTCCTTACTCTCCCCAGGCCCGAGTTCTGTATTTATTGCTTGCTTGATTGATTATTATGGTTATTATTTTTTTTTTTTTTGAGACAGAGTCTTGCTCTGTTTCCTGGGCTAGAGCACAGTGACATCATCATAGCTCATTGCAACCTCAAATTCCTGGGCTCGAGTAATTACCCTACTTCAACCTCCCGAGTGGCTGGGACTATAGGTGTGCACCACCACTCCCACCTAAGTTTTCTATTTTTTGTAGAGACAGGGGCTTGCTCTTGCTCAGGCTGATCTCAAACTCCTGGTCTGAAGTGATCCTTCTGCCTCAGCCTCCCAAAGTGCTCAGATTATAGGCATGAGCCACTGCGCCTGGCCAGAGCTCTGCATTTAAATCACATTTTTAAACATTCATAATTTTGCGAAAAATAGAATAGAATTATGAAGCCTGTAATGCCTCCCAAAGATTACCAAAATTCCTTAATCTCCTTCTTTCCTATAATATTTTATAGGGAAACTGATTTTGACAATTATATTCTAAAATTGCACAAGCATTTTCAAAAACATAGCCCTAGAGTATGCCCAGGAACTTCTTCTACATCAAAATGTCAACTACAGTCTTACTTTTATAACCAGATTATGTGTGTGTGCATGTGTGTTTAATCCCACTTCCTCACTTACCTGTGACGTAGCACAAGGTGCTTAACTTCCTGAGCCTCCTCCCTAGCACCCGTCGGACCTTCCCCGTCGGACCTTCCTTCCATAAGAATCCACTGGGCATCTTCTAGGTCAGGTACTTGCTTAAGCCCTGGATATAGAGTGAACAAAATGAGTGAGACTTAGCCGGGTGCGTGGGAAGGACAGACAATAAATTATGCATCTCAGATCATTTTAGTCATTTAGAAGAAAAATAAAGCAAAATACAGGGGCAGAGTGAGCGGCCTTTAGAGCTGTTGTGTGGATCGTGCTTAACCCCAGGGCTGTGGGTCTGCCTGGTTTCCTTGGTCCACCCATCGTCCCTCCCAGCTCCCGACCAAGCGGTGGAACCCCCCACCCACACTTCTCACATTGTGATGTGCATCCCCTTTTTGCCTATGTCAGCAGAAACCCAAACTAGGAATGGCAGGTGGCATGAGGAGTAGGAGTGGGAGAGAACCTCAGAGACACTTGTTAATTTCTTCCACAATTATTTATTGAGCCTACTGTGTGCCTGGCATTGGGGATGCAACGGTTGGCTGGTACAGCCTTTTTAAAATTGGAAAGTTTCACATAAACACCCTGAGTTCTGAACCCTCTTAAAAAACCGGAAGCTCCGGCAATACTGGGCCTGCCTGCCCTCGGGAGAGCAATTAGCCAGAGCTCAGAGGTGGCTGCTTGCTCTGTGTGGTTCACCATTATCGCCTCTTACACCTGGCCAGCTTCACTCCCTTGCCATAGTTTGCAAGCCCCCACTCAAGTTTTGACAGTAAATGAATACATACAAACTGCGATAAGAATACTGAAAGAAACAAAAATATATAACGAAGGAGCCTAACAAAGAAGACATGGGTCAAGATTTTGACATTCCTCCCATGACAAGTGTAGTCTGTGTCCCTCCCCTTAAATCTGGGTGGCTTGTGACAACTTCAGCCAATAGACACCAGGGGAAGGATCAATATATGGCTTCAGAGGCTTGATTAGAAAGGCCATGCACTTGTGCTTTGTTCACTGGAATACTCAGTCCTGGATCACTGAGCTACCATGGAAGAAGTCCAATTACCCTGGGGCCACCATGTTGTAAGGAAGCCTAAGCATGTGTTGGTACTCTAGTTGACAGTCCCAGCTGAGTCATCCCAGTCCAGGCACCAAACATGTGAGTTAAGAAGTCTCCAGGCCTGTAACCCTAGCACTCTGGGAGGCTGAGGTGGGAGGATCGCTTGAGGTCAGGAGTTCAAGACCAGCCTGAGCAAGAGCGAGACCCCATCTCTACTAAAAATAGAAAAAAATTAGAGTGAGTGCGCAAAAGAGAAAGGAGGAGGGCGCTCCAGGTGACAGCACTGCGGACGCCATTATCCCCTGTTCCTCTACTACACCAACCTCAACGTCTTGCCTGTGTCCCATTTGTTTGCAGCCTATAAGCTACTGCAGCACTAGGGTGTCAGTTGTTGGTCCCGTCCAGAACATTTCAGTTCTGCTCTGCAAGGATATATAATAACTGATTGGTGTGTCCATTTAATACAAGAAAATGGAAACTGAACAGCCAGAAGAAACCTTCCCCAACACTGAAACCAATGGTGAATTTGGTAAATGCCCTGCAGAAGATATGGAAGAGGAACAAGCATTTAAAAGGTCTAGAAACACTGATGAGATGGTTGAATTTCGCATTCTGCTTCAGAGCAAGAATGCTGGGGCAGTGATTGGAAAAGGAGGCAAGAATATTAAGGCTCTCCGTACTGACTACAATGCCAGTGTTTCAGTCCCAGACAGCAGTGGCCCCGAGCGCATATTGAGTATCAGTGCT
>CAUYRT010093476.1:0-40644 GCA_963574885.1 Lepilemur ruficaudatus
ACCAGCCTGAGCAAGAGTGAGACCCCGTCTCTACTAAAAATACAAAGAAATTAATTGGCCAACTAAAAATATATAGAAAAAATTAGCCGGGCATGGTGGCGCATGCCTGTAGTCCCAGCTACTCGAGAGGCTGAGGCAGAAGGATTGCTTGAGTCCAGGAGTCTGAGGTTGCTGTGAGCTAGGCTGATGCCACGGCACTCTAGCCCTGGCAACTGAGCAAGACTCTGTCTCAAAAAAAAAAAAAAAAATTACCCCAATGGACTGTGAGACCCATCTGTAAAAAACAAATGCTAAAAATAGAAGGGCAAGACAGGTGACTAAACAAAAAACTTGCAAAAAAAAATGAAATCTTGCCAGGCGCGGTGGCTCACGCCTGTAATCCTAGCTCTCTGGGAGGCTGAGGCGGGCGGATCACTCAAGGTCAGGAGTTCGAAACCACCCTGAGCAAGAGCGAGACCCCGTCTCTACTATAAAGGGAAAAGAAATTAATTGGCCAACTAAAAAAGTATATATAAAAAAATTAGCCGGGCATAGTGGCACATGCCTGTAGTCCCAGCTACTTGGGAGGCTGAGGCAGAAGGACTGCTTGAGCCCAGAAGTTTGAGGTTGCTGTGAGCTAGGCTGACGCCACGGCACTCACTCTAGCTTGGGCAACGGAGTGAGATTCTGTCTCAAAAAAAAAAAAAAAATGAAATCTTCACAATGAAATTCACTACTAACCTGCAGAATTCATGATTTATAATGTTTACATCAACAGCGAAGTGGCAGGAAGGCAGCTGAGTCACAGGATATAAAAATTATTCCTTTAGAAGGAAAACTTCCTCTGATTTTTCTTTCATACCAATAGTCTGTTCGTGTTTGGTGCATAGGAGGAGGTAACTCAGAAAAGCAAGGATGATATGATCAGCCTCGACCTCCTTCTCTCCACGCCATACCTGTTCACAAATTATCAACAGACTTCCCGATCTCACGTTAAAAACTGAGAAAGGACTCGACCAAATGAACACAGTCCTGTTGTTTGCTGTCAGGGGCTACTCAATTTCATCTGTCACTGTAAGTACTGGCATCACGTGGCACATAACATTCAAAAACGATGCTTTTTTTTTTTTCAATCACAATACAGAATCCCTGGGGCCCCAGTCACTGAGCTGAGGACTCAGCAGCCTCCTCCGTATCCAGTCCCAACCCGGCTTTCTCCTGCTGCCACCTTTTCTGAGGAAAAGGAATCGTACCCTATGTCTGCTATCCAGACCCTGCACTCTTTCAGCCCCTTTGCTGATGCAAGTAAGAGTGATGAGCTGCTTCCTGCCGGCACTAAGGATTATAAGAATTCAACAGAGAAAAGGCAGGAAGACCCTTACTACTGTCCAAGGGATCGCTGGTGATTATGATAAAAAGAAATATAGTGAAGGCATTTAAGAAGAAATTTGCCTGCAGTGGTACTGTAATTGAGCATCCAGAATATGGAGAAGTATTTCAGTACAGGGAGACCAGCACGAAAACATGTGCCAGTTCCTTGTAGAGATTGGACTGGCTAAGGACAATCAGCTGAAGGGTCATGGGTTTTAAGTGTTCGTGGCTCACTGAAGCTTAAGTGAGGATTTCCCTGCAGTGAGTAGAATTTCCTCTCTGTCCCTTCTCACAAATTTAAAAACCTCACAGTTTGTATAATGTAACCATTTGGAGTCTATTTTTAACTTGGACTAGTGTAACTCCTTCATACAATAAACTGAAAAGAGCCAAGAAAAAAAAAATACACAGCCCCTGGTTTAGAAATGTCTCAAGGAACTTTGTTTCTGCAGAACCCCAGTTGTAAACCTTGCCCTAGAGTTTTGATCCTGTCTGCTTGTTACATCTGGGCTCCAGCCTACAGGAAGTGGGAAAACAGAGGTTCAGGCGTCTGATGCTTGAAATCCAACACCCGGAAGTTGCTCACATTGCTTCTGCTCTCACCTTGTAGACACCTATGTGCAAGGTACACTTGGGAATGTAGGGAGTTGGGAGGCCCTGTGCCCAGGAAGAAGAGAAGAACACATCTGTGGGACAACTAGCTGTTCTACCACAAACTATACCCTTATATCTTTGTCTACTGCTGGCAACAGACAATGAGTTCCTTGAGGGCAGGAGCCATGTCTCTTTCACCACTGGGAACCTTGTATCCAATGCCCACTATGAACTTGGCTCTGACCAAGCACTCAGAAAGCTGCTGTTGTCAAAGGAGTAACCTGTAAGCTTCCAAAAGAGCTGTGCTGTACACTGAATTAGGTATGCAGGACAAGCTCTGCTGTGGGATTCAGGAGGAAGACAAGACAGCATGATGGTCACAGGTACAGACTTTAGAGTGAGACAGATGATTTTAAGTTTTTGTTCACCGAGTAACTCATTTATACTCTCTAAACCATAGCACCTTTTTCTGCCAAGGGGGTTATTGTGAGGATTAAATTGAATGTGTATAAAGTAGGTCCTCAATAAATTATGGCTAATAGTTTTATTTTGGCAACAACCCAATGATATTAATATTGATATTTCCATCAATATCAACGATCAAGGAGAGAGTAATAACATCAATTAACATTTATTATGCTGTTAGTATAAGCTTTACAGATCTTAATTTTATTGATCCTGTGAGGTAGATACTATTATTCCCATTTTACAGTGGAAGAAACCAAGGCATAGGAAAGTTAAATAGCAAGCCCAATGTCACAGACCTTCTTACAGGGGAGTCAGGCAGTCTTAACCCTACAACCAACTATATCTAGGTGAGACTAGGGACTGGACCACTTGGCTTCATGAATTTCTTTCCAACAACAGAGCTAAAGCAACTGATGAAGCCATAGTGTCACCATGGACTTCTTTGTCCAGCTTTGCCATTGACCCTCTGGGTCACCTTGGACCAGCCCTTCACTTTTCTTGACTTCATTTTCCTCATTTTACAGTGAAGGAGTTGGACACAGTAATTCCTGATTCTGAACTACAGCCCAGGAGGAGGCATCTGGGAATTAGGCCCAGGCCTACTGGTGACATCACAGAGGGAAGAGTTCCGTGAGAATAGTCAGGCCTTCCTAGAAGCCCAGTGTTGCAGTTTGCGTTGAGCTCAGCGTAGGAGAGAAGGGAAATCCAGGAGGGGCCTGTTGGGCCCAGGTCTTGAGCTCTCTTTGTTCCAGAGTCCCCAGCACAGTCATGGATCAAACCTCAATGTCTGAAAAGGCTCAAAATGAGGCAGACACCAATAACTTGAACATATTCTCTCAGCCCCACTCATCATCCCCACACCACAGGCCAGGACACAGTGGAGCTCAACACCACCATGAGTCCCCTCACTACAGGGTGGCCCATGACCACAGTGAGTCCCACCATCATGGCACACCTCACCATCATGATGGATCTCACCACTTTCGTGAGTTCCAAGACCTCCATGACAATCTCCCCCAATCTCAGCACCATGGTGAGGCCCTCCATCATGGCAGAGCCCACAGCCCCACAGCCCTTGGTCCAGCTGCCTCTCCTGGCATTGTCTCTTCCCATCGTGCCTTTGGGGAGGACTACTTCAATGATGAGCACCACCATGGTAGCAGGATGCATCACAGTGGGGCCCACCATGGTGAGTCCCACCACCATGCTGGATCCCACCACAGTGAGTCCTCCCACCATGTTGGATCCCACCACGGTGAGTCCTCCCACCATGTTGGATCCCACCATGGTGGGTCTCATCACCATGGCAGATCCCCCCACTATGCCAGGTCTCACCGCCATGGCGGCCCCCACTCTCAGGGTGGGCCCAAACCACTTGATAAGAATTTGTCCCAGTACTCCTATGATGGATCTTCCCACCACGACGGGCCCAACCATCAAGCTGGGCTCCACCATAGCCGGTCCCATCACCGTGAAGCCCACCACCACAGAAGGCCTATTCATCATGGAGAGACCATTTCCCATCTTTCCTCTGAGGGGTCCTACCATCATGGCATACCTCGCCACCATAGCGAGCACGATTATGGTGATCACCACCCCAGTGAGCACCACGTTGGTGAGCATCCCCACCACAGAGACCACCACCATGGTGAGCATTCCCACCACAGAGGCCACCACCACGGAAATCACCACCGCCACAGAGAGCGCCACCATGGCGAGCACCACCGTAGCTTGCATCATTTTGATGACGTCCACAGTGATCGCCAACACAGGGAGTACCCTCAGGTCACTTCCCACTTCTCTATCCCACACAAGACCCACAGCGTGGTTCCGAACACCCTCAGCTCTGCCGTTTCTCTTATGACACCCCATCCACCTGGTAGGGCACACAGTGGGAGCTTGGCCTCAAGCGTGACTCAGGTCCTCTCTACAATTCACTCGACTGGCTCCCAGCTCTCCAGCAAAATCTATCCTAAGGATCCCTCCTCCAAAGACTCAGAAAGCTGGGACACAGAAGATGAGCAATTTCAGAAGCGCAAAAGTGAGTCTTTCCCAGGCCCCCCACCCCAACTCCCACAGCCTCGCGCAAACTCCAAACCTGCCCCAGCCCCCACACTGACCTTCCACAGATCAGGAGGCTTGAACCTCACCTGCATACATAGTTCACTGGCTGTTCACTCTCCTGATCGTTCATCATCCCATCTTTTATTCCTTGAATTATGCACCTTTTCAGGCTATGAGATGTTTGTTGATTCAGTCGCTGCTTTGTTCATTCACACGTTCACTTCTCATACATCGACTCTTGATGAATGTGGGTGCACAGCCTGCCAGGGCTCTGGCAGCACAGGAAAAATCTAACACTGTTGCTGCCCTCAAGGGGCTCCAAGACTAAGGGTGGCCACTTAACCAGTCACAAACCATCCAGTGATAGGGGCCTGTCCTCTTCCACATGAGAACATTTACTACTGTGGATTCTGTCTGTCCACATTTCTGCCACTAAACTGGGACCTGCATGAGGACAGAGCCTAGGAACTAGTGCCTGAATGAGGCCTTACTGGAGGGCAGGGAGAGACTTTGTCTGTTAACTCACAAGTCCCCCAAACTTGGTTCCCAGTAGTTCAGTAAACATGGCAACAGTCTTATGAACAAGCAGAGAGGGTGAGTGTCTTATTGAATGGGGACAGGAAAGGCAGCTGGAAGAAGGAATACTTCAGCAGGATCTTAAAGGGAGAGGGTGAGTTTACAAAGAGGATGGGGTGTTGAGAAGGGGGATTTTCCGTGTATAAGTTGCCATGTGAGCAAAGAAAGGCATGGAGGTGAGGAGCAGGAGCTCGTAGGATCCACGCAAGCCAACTTCCACTCCCAAACAGGCTGGCACCTGCCATGGAAGGGGTGGGGCCTGTGGCCCCATTATCAGCACTGGCTAGCATGGAGGCACCTTAGTGGATGGCAGGAGAGCAGGCAGGAATGACAATGAACTCTGACCTGTCTGAGAGGGTGCCTGGAGCCCCCATGTCCCCCATCTGAATAGACTTGACTTTCTGGCCCCCTTACAGCCGGCCGGTCCCAGCGGGCCCACAAGAAGATGCACACTTGGAACTTCTTCCAGTGGCTGTGGCAAAAATTAAGCTACTTCATTCAGGAATTCCGGAAGATGATCCGGGACCTGACCCACTCCCTGGTCTTCGAAGTCTTCATCTTCTTCATCATCTGCCTCAACACTATCATGCTTGTGGTTCAGACCTTCGCCACAGTGGAGATCCGGGGTGGTAAGAGCCAAGGAGCCCTGTTCACATGGAGAAGCCCACTGATGTTGTTCCAGGACCTCCCGTGGGCCTGAGCAAGTGACGGGCCATTTATATAACTTAGCTCACTTGATCTTCACCCAATGTTAGAGATGAGGCTCAGAAAGATACTGCCCAGGTCAGCCGGCCAGAGAGTCCAACACTAGCGGAACTGGCGACTTGCTGTTCGTGGCAATAGCCGCCAGGGGGCGCGTCACTCTGAATATGCTGCTTTGGGCTGGAAGCGTGAGGCGAACCCAAGATTTTCGGGAAGAGCAGGAGACCCCGAGGAGAAGGCCGAGGCGCGGGGTGAGGGTGGAACGCCTGGGAAGGCCGGCCCCTAAAACGCCGCGGGGCAGGGTGAAGGAGAGGACCTGCCACAGCTCGCTGTTTCAAGCTCAATTCTAAGCACTGTGTTAAATGCATTTAATGCTCACAACACCACCAGGGGGAGGCTTGGGGGGGGGGTTGTTTGTTTGTTTGTTTGTTTTGAGACAGAGTCTCACTCTGTTGCCCGGGCTAGAGTGCCGTGGCATCAGCCTAGCTCACAGCAACCTCAAACTCCTGGGCTCAAGTGATCCTCCTGCCTCGGCCTCCCAAGTAGCTGGAACTACAGGCATGTGCCACCATGCCTGGCTAATTTTTAATATATGTTTTTTTAGTTATCCAGCTAATTTCTATTTTTTTAGTAGAAACAGGGTCTCACTCTTGCTCAGGCTGGTCTCGAACTCCTGAGCTCAAACCATCCACCCGCCTCTGCCTCTCAGAGTGTTAGGATTACAGGCATGAGCCACCGCGCCTGGCCTAGGCGGAGTTTTATTATCCCCATTGTAAAGACAAGAAAATTGAGGCACGGAGTGGTTAAGTCACACAGCCATTTAGGGCAGAGCCAGGGAGAGCCAAGGTATTTGGGCTTGTGTGAGGTCGCAGTGGTGAGGGGGAGAGAAAGGGTGCTGGGGGTGGCCCTGAGTGAGCCCCTGGTATCCCCACAGAGTGGTACTTCATGACCTTGGATTCCATTTTCTTCTGCATCTACGTACTGGAAGCTCTGCTCAAGATCATCGCCCTGGGCTTCTTGTATTTTCATGATATGTGGAACAATCTGGGTGGGTGGGTCTGGGGCTGGGTGCGGTGCCTGTGTGTGCGTGCATGTGTGTTTGGCAGGAGCAACAGAACTGTCTGGGGAAGGCTGAGGTTGAAAGGGGCAGGGACAGGGGTGTTGGCATTAGGAGGGCTGTGGGGTGGGCTAGGGGCCCACAGGAGCCTGCCACACTCAGGACCTGTGTTCCCTCAGACTTCTTCATCGTGATCATCGCTATGCTGGACTTCATGCTCATGCAGCTCGACGCCTTCTCTATGTACCAGCTAAGCCTCTTCCGGGTCCTCAAGGTGCTCAAGAGCCTTCGGGCCCTTAGGGCCATCCGGGTCCTGCGGAAGCTGAGGTGAGCGCAGCCACGGCTGCCCCCCCTGGTATGGGGCCTCCGATGGAAGGGGGACACAGGCCTGGGCCTCCCAGGGATCCACTGTGACCACCCCAAGGATGGAGATCAGGAGGTTGCAGACCCAAGCCTGCTTCTGATAAGCCTCCCACCCTCCAGTGGGATCGATCTCTTCATTTTCCAGAGAGGGGCCAGAACTCACCCAAGTCACCCACAAATCAGGGGCCTCCTGCCTTCAGTGCCAGTTCTGGCTGCTGGGCACAGATCGCCACCCCCACTGACTGGGCCCCCCTCTCCACTTCTGCCCACAGCATCCTGACCAGCCTCCATGAAGTGACAGGGACCCTGGCCCAGACGTTGCCATCAATCACAGCCATCCTCATCCTCATGTTTACCTGCCTCTGTATCCTGTCTGGGGGGGCTGGGGCATGAGTCTGGGGGCAGTAGTGGAAGGGGTGGGAGCAGCCAGGACTGGGGGAGAAGGGACCCTAGGGCAGGGATAGGACCTAGGAGCCTGGTTTGTCCCTGAACAGCCAGTCCTCTTCTCCGTCATACTCCGGGCACTGTTTCGCAAATCTGACCCCAAGCGCTTCGAGAGCATCTTCACCACCATCTTCACCCTCTTCACCATGCTCACCCTGGACGACTGGTCCCTCATCTACATGGACAGCCGGGCCCAGGGTGGGCAGGCCCCTGGCTGTGGGGAGGGCAGGGGGCTGGCTGGGTGGGCAGACCCTGAAGACTCAGCCACCCCATCTACTGGCAGGGGTGTGATGTGGCCGGGCGAGCACAGCCGCATGCACTCCCTCTCTCCCACTCTCCCTCAGGCGCCTGGTACATCATTCCCATTCTCATGATTTACATCATCATCCAATACTTCATCTTCCTCAAGTGAGAACCCACCCCTGCTCTGCTGCCCAGCTTCCCTCCCCTTCCCCTACCTCCCCCTGGGCACCTCCACCCCAGCCCTCTCACCCTGGCCAAACCGCACAGAACCCAGGGGACGGTGCAGGGCCTCTCCTATGGCCTCCTCCTTGAGAGCCTCCCCACTGTGCCCTCCTTAGCCTGGTGATTGCTGTCCTGGTGGATAACTTCCAGATGGCACTGCTCAAAGGCCTGGAGAAAGTGGAGCAGGAGGTACCAAGTGGGGTTGGGCAGATGGACCAGATCAGGAAACACGAGAGGGAGGCCCAGGGTGCTACAGGGACGGGGGGACATGGGACTCCGACAAGACAGAGGCTCTTCTTCCCAGAGGGCCGCCCTAGTCCAAGAGAAGCTGCTGGAGGACTCGCTGACAGAGCTCAAACAAGGTACCGACCTTGCCCGCCCCGGCTCTGCCCGCAGGCTGGGCCCATCTCCCCAGGCCCTCGGCCTCCTTCCCCGGTCAGGCACAGAATGCCTGGCTCAGTTCTGAGTTTTAGAATCTGAGCCTCAGGAGGACTTTCAGAGTTTAGGGCTCCAGAACAATCCTCCCAAAGCCGATTAAACTGATAGTCAATTCTTGAAAGACCCACTTGGGAAAAGACTAATTGGCCAGCTTATAATTCACCAAACCCCCATTTCTATTAATAACTTATAAAGTTCATAGCAGTTGGTCTTCCGGGATGATTTCAACTGCCTTTGTGGGTTTTGTCAAGGTTATACACACTTGTCTGGAGTCATTCAACGTGGATTGAAAGTCTACAAAAATGAAGTTTTCTGTACATGTTCATTTTCACACCCCTGATTTTCTAAGTGAATTGATTTTGAGCCAGTTAGTTTGCTTCCTGCTTAAGGATTCTCAGAATTTCAGAATCTGAGCTCCAGAATCTCATTCTTAGGATCATCAACACCAGAGAATTAAAGGTCCTCTGAGATCACCTGGTCCCTCACCTGCACTCTCCATCAGCAAAAGACTCGGTGCACAATAGCTTAATCAAAAAGAGAAATTAATTGGCTCAAATTACTTAGCAAGTTGAGGGTACATGGGCTTTCAGGAATGGCTGGATCCAGGACTCAAATCATGATCAGAATTTGGTCTCCTTTAAATCTCTGCTCTGTAGCCCTCTGTGTGGTTTTATTCTAAGGGCAACTCTTCCCTTGTGGTGGCAAATGGTCGCCTGCAACTCTAGTCCTGTATCCTCACAGTTTAGCCATCCGTAGCCCCCCCACCCCCAGCAGAAAAAGAAGTCCTCTTCTCCTAGCAGTCCTAACGAAGTCCCAGAAATGACCCCCCTGGTGCATAATTCTGAACCAGTCACTGCAGCCAAAAGGATAGGCTGTTCTAATTGGCCAGGCCTAAGTCACATGTCCTTGGAGAGGGTAGGGGTGGGACCAATCCCAGCTAGACAGTGTGGATTGAAAAGGGATGGAGGGCCAGGCACAGTGGCTCATGCCTGTAATCCTAGCACTCTGGGAGGGCGAGGCGGGAGAATCGTTTGAGCTCAGGAGTTCGAGACCAGCCTGAGCAAGAGCGAGACCCCGTCTCTAGTAAAAATAGAAAGAAATTAGCTGGACAACTAAAAAATATATATATATAAAAAATTAGCCGGGCATGGTGGGGCATGCCTATAGTCCCAGCAACTTGGGAGGCTGAGGCAGAAGGATCGCTTAAGCCCAGGAGTTTGAGGTTGCTGTGAGTGAGGCTGACGCCACGACACTCTAGCCCAGGCAATAAAGTGAGACTCTGTTTCAAAAAAACAAAAAAAGGATGGAGGTGTTCCTTTAGGAAAATTGGGACACTTTTACTAGAACAAGAAGGAATGGTTGCTGGATGGGCAAACAAACAAAACTGCCACACAATGCCCTGCCTGGAGAAGCAGCCCCTTTGGAGGCGTCCCGGACACAAGCTCCTTTGGCCTCTGTCTCCACGACACATGGGGTCTCTGCCACCCCCTCTCTGAATCCAGGCAATTTCTTGACCTCCCCCTTCTCTACATCCAGAGCCTGAAGACAAGTTGAGTGAAGGCACCATGCAGAAGCAGTTCCTGAACAAAAAGTTTGGGGCCATGACTGAGAAGTGAGAGACGCCGGGAGAGGGGAGGCTGCGGGTCTGAGGGAGAGGTCTGGGAGCCTGGCCATGGGCTGGGGGGGAAGGGACCTTGCCTGCCCCTCTGGAAGGGGAATGGAGCACTAAGGCTTATGTGTCAGCCTGGGGGCGGGATATGGAGACCACGAGGGGCTCTTGCACACCCAGAGGTTTCTGTACCAGCCACCAGCAGGGATTCCACTCATGGCTTTACTCAAGAAACATCCAACCTCTGTCAGGGGCAGCCCTGTGAGGGCTCCAGGAACCCAAAGAGAACACAGACTCAGTCCCCACCCATGAGGGCCCCACTCTAAAGGCCTGTGCTGGGCCCTAGAGGATCAGTGGACTTCAGCCAGGTGGAGGCATGATGAGGCGGGTGGCGGGAACAGCCTGGGTAAAGGCCTGGGGGCCAGGTGGGTGACCTCCATTCCTGTCCACTTGAGTGGCCAGTTGGGCCAGGACCACTGGGGACTCATGGCTGGGGACTCGTGCTCATGACTGTGGTCCTTAGTACAGGCTGCTGCCTCCTGGCTCTCAGGCCCAGCTCCCCACAGATCCTTCACTCTGAGAGCTGGGCTCCGCCCTATCCTGTCCAGACTGGCTCCCATCCAGCTCTCGGGGCAGGCCTGACTGCCGGCATCCTCTGGGCTCTCCTCACGTGCAAAGCAAGCCCAAGCACTGTGGCCCAGCATTCAGGCCCCTCAGATCAGGCCTGAGCTAACCTCCCTAGCATCGTTGCAGCCACAACCACTCCTGGCACATGTCTGCTTCACCCACACCATTTCCTAAGCACAGCCCATACTTCTCTACCTCCAGAACTTTGCCTGCGCTGTTCTCTCTGCCTGGAATGTTCTCTGGCTGCTGATGCCAGGTTCAGGTGACCAAGAGTTGGGAGAGCCGAGGTCCAATCTTGGCTGCTTCACCTCCTGGGGCGCTCTCCTGTCCATCCTCCTTGTTGCAGCTCCTTGGCCACCGTGCTGGTCGGGGCCCTTGGCACCTCTGGGTTTGCCGGCCTCCAAACTTCCCCCACTGGTCCACCTCCACCAGAAGGGGTCTTTGTTAAGTGCCATTTTGCCTTCTCCCTCTTCCCCCGAGTTTAAGCTCCTGCCCACCTTAGGATAAGGCCTAGGCTCCTTGCTTTGATCCTTCCCAGGTGTCTCCACCTGCAGTTCATCCACTCCCTGAAACAGCCTTCCCGGAAGCTGCCCCGGCCCCCCAGTTATGCTCCTCCTGAACTCACACCTTGGAGCACCATGGACCCTGCCCAAGCCTGGCAAACCCTCACGTGTCTTTCAAACTCAGCTTCCTCCAGAAGCCTTTCCAGACCCCAGCACTGGTGAAGTTTCCCTCCTCCAGGCCCCTCCACACCCACATTTGCACCAACCACAGTGTGTCTATGGTTGTCCGGCTCTGGGTCAGAACTACTTCTTGTTCATCTCTGTGTCCTCAGAGCACCTTGCAGTGTTGATTGTTTTCCGTGTTCTTTGATGGATGGATTGATGAGATGGGGGAGGTGAATGGGTGAGTGGGTGGGGAGTGCTTGGGTGTATGACTGAGCACACAGCGTGGTGGGGTGGAGGCACAGGGAAGGGGGGGAGGGAGAGGTCAGTGCACGGGTGGGGATGGGCAGAGTGGGTGAGTGGATAGGGAGATAGGTGGATGGCGGGTGGGTGCGTGGAGAGGTGTGGGCAGGTGACAAATGGGCAGATGGAGGGATAGGAGGTTGGGAGGATAAACGGTGAATAGTCAGAAGCTCCCATGGCACAGGCAGACATGGGGCTTTTCTGTATGCGGAAAAGGAGACATACAGGAAATAGAGGTCTAGGGTGACGGAACTTTCGGGGGCAGTGGAGAGACAGGCCCGAAGGGCCATCCGGGTGGCTCTGGGAGCCCAGCGCTTGCCTCCACCCTCCCCCAGGCAGCAGGAGCTCCTGTTCCGCTACCTGCAGCTGGTGGCAGGCGTGGAGAATCAGCAACAGAAATTCCGCTCCCAGGCCTTCATCATTGATGAGATTGTCGACGTTGCATTTGAGGTAGATCAAGCAGGACAGTGGGAGGGGCAAGGGGGGCCTTGGGGTCTTGTGCCCAGAAGTGGCCCCGAGTAACAGTCACATGGGTATTGGGGAGGGCAGAGGCCAGCGCCAGCTCCTTCACCAACGCTCCATGCCTCCCTGACCCCCACAGGCTGGAGAAGAGGACTTCGGTAGATGACCCCCAAAGGACACCAGATATAGAGTTCAGTCTCTGGCAAGCTGCCCACCTTGGTGGGTCGCAACAAGTCCCCGAATCTGCTGGAATGATTGGGCCCTGCAGGGCTGGGTTCTCAACAGAGTTTTACAACCCCAGATTGCCCTGTGTCCTCACTGGCTGAGCCAAGGCACAGAGTAAGGGAACCTATGCATGCACATATGTGTGCGCACGCAAGCGCGTGTGTGCTAGTGCTGCCTGGGAAAGGGGCTGTCTCAGATCCCCTCCGGCCGCACCGGGGCCCAGCATCCTAGCTCAGCCCAGCAGTGCATTAGCAGAAGCCAGAGGGGTGATGCAGAAAGTGGGCCAGGCTCAGGTGCCAGCTGTGCCAGGACGGGATAGAGCAGACAGTGACCCTGCTTTGGGGAGGAAGGCCTATCTGGCCCAGGAGTCAGGAGAAAAAGAACAGGCTGGAACAGCCCAGGGTTGTCAGGGCCTGGAGGACCAGTGAGCTCCGGGAATGGGGGCTTAGAGCCCAGGAACACCAGTCTGCCAGGATCCTTAGCATGCAGTATAAGAGTGCCAACCCGATGGGGATATTATAAACCCAGAGGTCAGAGGTCATTGCCATACCCAGCCCAGCCTGGGATTAGACTCCAGAGCCCCTATGGGGCGAAGTAGGGTGGAGACTGCTCTAATCCTTCTGGCCCCGGGGCGGAGGCTGGGCAGGGATGTGGAGTGGTGGCCCTGCTGCTGGAGGCAGAAGCAGGGGATGGGGTTTAGGACTGCTCCCCACGCTGCCTGGTCCTGGGCTGAGATGAGTTCCCCCACTTACAGCCTGAGCCTGGGCTGGATGTCCATGGCTGGGGGTAGAAGGGGTGGGCACTGGCCTGTCCTGGGTGCTAGAGACCTAACACTGGTTCAGGTTCATGCCCAGTCCTGGCCCAGGGGGTTCCCCAGCCAAGGAGGGATCTTCCACTATCTACAACACTGCCTCAGGTCTAGCAGAGGCAAGTCCAGGGTGCAGGGCAGGCTGGAGGGAGTCAGGAGCAGGTGCTGAGGGGCGGTGGACAGTTTTGCCAACTATCCACCATCTCTGGGCTGGACCAGAGCCACCAGAGTCTCAGGACAGAAGAAGCACCTCCCTCCCTGGCCTGGCTGAGGGCACTGGCTGGCCCAGGGCCCAGGAATAGCCCATGCAGATGAAATGCCATCTGGGATTTGGTCACAGATTCCAGGGGGAGAGGCCACCTGGCAGGCGTCTCTGGGCCTTTCCTGCCCCCACCTCACACATTCATTCAACAAACATTTCCTGCCACCTACCCTGTGCCAACCCCATGCTGAGGCCTCCTACTTGGTGGCACATGGGAATCCTTCCAAGCAGCAGGCCCCCCCACATACCCTGGGCTGTGTGAGTTGCCACATCTGACAGACTTTAGCAGAAGCAGGGCTGGATATTGTCCCCTATGTCCCTGACTCCTGTCAAATGCAACCCCTCTGCTTCTCAGACTCCCCGGTAGGATTCAGCGTCTATTTCCTTCCTCCCCTTCCCCACTCTCAGATGGCCTCTGAGGGCACAGGGCAGGGTCTGGGAGCCGGGCTGCTGCTCACAAGTGGGTGTGAGGCCCTGTCACAAAGGAAGGGCTGCCTGCCTGGGCCTGATGGAGCAACACCTCGTGCCCCCAAGGCCGTTGGCCCAGGTATGCATGTGTGCTTGTGCATCTGAGGAACACCTCTGCGTGTGGCGTGCGGGTCTCTGGGCTGTGTGTCTGGGGCCTGTGAGTACCTCTCCAGGTTATTTCTCTGGGGTGTGCTGCTTCCGTGTATTTCTGCTTGGGCTTCAGATTTGCTAGGCTATGTTTGTGTTTTTCTAGGTGGGGAGTGTATGGTGTCTGGCAGCATCTCAGAGTGTGTTGTGTGTTTCTGTGTGTATATATCTGGTGTGTTGTGTTGTGGGTGTGGAGGTGTGTATATAGTAAGTATGAACTGCAGCCACAAATTCAAGTGTGCAAAAAAATGTTGCAACTGTTTTCTTAAAATGACATTGAATTGAATATATTCCCTCATCCCTCCTGTGGGCAGCAGATTTGAGCTTTGTCCCTCTGGGGCTTCCTGTCCTGCCCCTTCCAGGGGACTTTGCAGAGGCAAGGTATTGGAGTCCCTCTGGTGTGCGGCCCACAGTGTGGACTTGAGAGGCACTGTCCCATCCCTTATGGTCTCCTGGCCTGCAGGGGCTCTGCCATCCTTGGGCCACATGCAAGATAGCAATCATTATAGGCTGGGAGCTCAGCCTCCTGGAGTCTGCCTGGCTGAAGCCACCATGTGCCACCCTTGAGCTCCTCCAGGGTGCTGAGAGGGCACAGAGCACAGGCTCCTCCTCAAAGGACTCACGGATACCCTAATGACCCTGTTCCAGTCTTGGGGCACCATTCCTCTTCTGCGCCTTTGTCTGCCTCTAAGACCACTGGGAGTCTCTGGCTGTATCTGGAGGATCTGGAGGTTTGTCCCTCTCTACCCTCAATGCTGGAGTATTTGGGGGACTCCAGATTTGGGGGCTGAACCCTGCACCCTTGGCACTATCTGGGCGGAAACAGCAGAAGCTCAGCTGGGGTTGGGTGTGGGTGGCCTGTTGGCACAGGGTGGGGTGTTGGGAGCTGCCAAGAGTGGAAGTGGGGATGGGGAAAGGGAAAAGCACTCAGAAGAAACCAACGTAAGAAGCAGTGCTGGCAATTTATTGCAACAGATGTCCATGGACCTGAAATGCCCGCCACCAAGGCCACCCGCCCCCTGCCCCGTTCCTGCTGGGGACTATTACATCTGCACACAGTTGTGCTTTAGCAGCTGGGAGGAGTTCTGCCAGGGAACTAGTAGGATCTCAAAGTCACAGCGCAGCTTCTGTGGAGAGAGATGGAGAGAAGAAGGGTGAGCCCAGCCCCGGCCCACTCACTGCCAACAGCCAGCCCTCTGCCTGCCAGTGCCACTCTGGTGCGAGAGAGGCGCAGTCATTGGCCCAAAGGACATCAAGTTAGACAGCTGGGACTAGATCCCAGATCTCTGTAGCCAACTCCCCAGGGAAGCCACAGCCTCCCTGCTACTCCCCATCCTGGCCTGGAGGCTGTCATCAGAAGGCCAGACAGGTTCAGCCAGACCAGTTCAGGCGGGATTACCTCAGGGTCTGAGGCTCTGGGGACGACCTCAGGGTCTGAGGCTCTGGGGATGACCTCAGGGTCTGAGGCTCTGCAGAAGGCACTTGGCTGTTACCTCCTGCTTCGTTCCGGTGGCCAGGGGGCAGGTGGTGAGGTCGATGTGGTCTCCAGCAATCCTGTTCTTCTGACAGGCTGTGCTCTCCATGTCTACCGTCAGGTAGTACTTGACGCCAGCCACCAGCTGGGGACAGGGTGGGGGCAAGTCAGGTTGCTTGGAGACAACCCTTGGTCCTGACTTCTCACTTCGCTCCACATTGCCCCATGCCCCTGGGACACATTCGGCACTCTGGCCTGGGGGTTTGGACCTGGGGTGGGAATCCCCAGGAGAGGCCTAACTGTGCCGGAGGCTGAGACCCACTGCACACAGCTTCCCGAAGCCTGGGCAGACGTGCCACCGGAGCTGCCCACTGTCCCCAACTGCCTCCCCTCTCCCCTCAATCCACCCTGTCAGGGAAGGGACTGTGGGAGGCAAGTGAGGTGGGTTGTGCAACACAGGAGTGAGTCTGTTCCTCTGAAATGTAGCTATTTTGTCCACTTTGAATTTTTTGAATTAATTTGGTTTTTTGTTTTTTGAGTTGGGGGGGGTTTGTTTGATTTTGTTTTGTTTTGTTTTAGACGGGGTCTTGCTCTGTTGCCAAGGCTGGAGTGCAATGGCATCATCATAGCTCACTACAACTTCAAACTCCCAGGCTCAAGGGACCCTCCTGCCTGAGCCATCCTTGAGCGATCCACCTGCCTCTGCCTCCCAGAGTGCTAGGATTACAGGCAGGAGCCACTGCGCCTGGCCTGATTTTTCTATTTTTTGTAGAGATGGGGGTCTCACTATGTTGTCCAGGTTGATCTTGAACTCCTGGCCTCAAGCGATACTCCAGCTTCCACCTCCCACCTCCCAAAGTGCTGGGATTACAGGCATGAGCCACCAGGCCAGCCCATTAATTCGGGTTTTGTAATACAGGGTGTCCCAAAAGTCACCCTACATAAGGAAATGAGAAATTATAGCTCCTGTTGTATTAGGAAATTGTAGCTACAATTTCCCATTTTCCCTATGTGCAGCAACTTTTGGGGTACCCTGTATTGTAGGAAAATGTTATTTTGATTGTTCGTGTGGCACCCCTTTCACCTTGCACCCTGGCAGCACCTGGCCTCCCGCCCCTGCCCTGGTCTGCCCTGGCCTGCCCTGGCCTGTGCCTCTGCTCCGCTTACCTGCCGCTCCGCCTTAACGATGTGCGTGTCTCGAAAGTAGTAGAGGCTGTTGCTACCCATGTTGTAGCTGGCCACGGCCGCCTGCGCCGCCTTCTGCACCTGCGGGTCGCTGGTCGACAGGTCCTGGCGTTCTCCGAGCATGTGCCCCTGCGGCCGGGTCCGGGCGTCGCAGGACAGCGCCAGGAGGCAGAGCGCGAGCAGGGCCAGGCCCATCGACAGCGGGAGGTTCGGACGCGCCATGGTCGTCAGTGTCCAGCCCGCGGCCCGCGCGGCTTTTACCGGCTCAGCGGCCCTGTCCGGCCCCGCCCCACGCCCGCGGGGCGCCCCCGCGGCCCGGAGCCGGGGCGGGGCCTGGAGGCCACCGAGCGCCCGCCCGCGCCCCAGCTCCTGCGAGGCTCGAGGCTCGGGGAGATCCCGCGCGAAGCTGAGGGGGCAGCACACAGGCCCCTATGTGGCACGAGGTTCCCTTGCCATCCAGGGCACACCCAGGGGAAGGAGAGGATGGCGACAGTCCCCAGCAACAAGTACCACTGTAGGGACAGTTCACAGCAGCGCTGTCCAGTATGAACTACGAACAGCAGGTATGATCGAGCTCTTACTGTCGCCACCATTTCCTAGTCGTGTGACCTTGGAGAGAAGTTATTTAACCTCTCACTGCCTCAGTTTCCTCTTCTGTAAAAAGGGTGTTGTGCAGAGTCAATGAACTGATACAGGAAAAGTGCTTAGAAGAGGCCTGGTGCTATATAGACAGCAGGTAAGCAGGAGACATTACTGCACTGAGCCTGCACCGTTCAGCTCCAGGGCCCGCATGAAGCGGCAATGACTAATGTTCCCACTTTACAGAGGAGGAAACAGCACAGAAGCAAGAATTGGTTTGCCCAAGCACGCAGCCGGTAAATAGTAACTGGTGACACTGGCTTTTGAGCCCTGGCAGTCTAAGTCAAATCTGTGCTCTTAAACCAGACTGAACCCAAAGGATAAGAATGTGTTAGAAGGAGGGGGCTGCCACACTAGCTCTGCCATTTTACTGACTGGGTGACTTTGACCAAGTCCCTTGACCTCCCAGAGCCTCAGTGTTCTCATCTGAAAAACAGTGACAATTCTTATCTCCTAAGGTTGTTGTGACATTGATAGCTCAAGACTGGATCACCTGTAGATACAGTGGGTATGTGCTGAAGGTACCAGCAAAATAGGGGGCCCATAACATTTTTGAAACAATCCAATGATTAATATATGAACAGCAGCATTGAAGTAGTCAACATGGGGACAGTTTGGATGCTGTTGGAATTCCTTATCCGCATATCAGAGTGCAGCATAGTTGACACTTTCACCCACATGTTGCTGGGGGACAGGTGCTTATTATCCTTGGGGCACTAAGATCTTGTCAGTGCTTAAAGATTCCAACTTAACTTGGGCTTAGAATAGGTGCTAGTTTATAGTACCTGACAGACAGTTGGTGCTTAATAAGTGGTAGTGACATTGTGATGAATAGTGTAAGTAGGCATCAAGCATATCACATACAACCCTCCAATGCTGGGCCTCTCAGAATCCAGGGCCACGAAAGGAAGTGATTTCTTACACAGAGACCTGGGCCAGAACGGGTCACTGCCCAGTCCAGCTGCTGGCCTGCTACCCCACCCCCCTCAGCCCAGCTGTGAAAAACAAGCCCTGCCACCTCCCTGGGATTCCAGGGAACAATCACAGGCTTGTTAGGGCTCAGGTGTCTGCCTTAAAGGGACAGACTCCAGTTTGTAGGAAAGGCCCAGCAATGGCCCTAAGCTGAGGGAGCCTGTAGAGGAAGAGGCCCAGGATCACATAGGGGTGATGTGGGAGAGGTAGCCTCAAGGGGTTCCCCCAGGTCTGCTCTCCTGTCCTTGGAGCTCAGCCATGGCCACATGTAATCTCCAACAGCTCCCTGGAAAATTAGCCGTCTCCGACTCACCAAGAGTCAATGGTGCCCAGCTGACTGGCACTATCCCTACCGGCCACTGCTTCGTGCTGATGCTGAAGGGTCTTTTGCACCATAACCTAACAGTTTCCAAGGACCTTTCACCCACTGGCTCTCACAAACACCCTGGGGTAGTAAGCATTACCTTCATTTTGCAGATGAAAAATGTTAATCAGAGAGGTCAGGACACTTGTCTAAGGTCACACAGCTAGAAGTGGTGTGGGTGAGAAAAGAGAGAGGGGGAAGAGAAATTAACAATTACTAGGCTCTGTGCCAGAACTTGTGCCAGGGATTTGACATAGGTTCTCTCACTCTCATAACAGCTCTGCAGAAGCAGTGATTACTTCTTTCTACAAGGAGGAAATGGGAGGTCAAATGGGAAGGGTCAGTAAGAGGGCCTGCAGTGGCATTCATATGCCAGTGACGTCCTGGTGTGTGAGTCCTGGGCTACTCTACAGGGATATGAGGTCTGCTGTGCCAGGGTGGAAGGGTGGGAGGGGGGGGCTCCCTGGAGGTGGGGTGTCCCTGGGAGACTTTCCCAGAGCCTGGACTCTATCCTGTCTGGACCACTCTGACTTCCAGAAGGAGGCCTGGGCCAAGCATGAGCTTGAGGTTGACCACAGTTTTCCTGTGTCCCAGACATCCCAACCCAGGTTGCCCATAGCACCCCTCTCCTGCCCCTGGCCTGATGGGTCTCTTCATGACCAGGGTAGGGCCCTGGGATCAGGTCCTCCACAGCCTTTTTGCTGCCCCCAAAACCTCATTCTTTGAACCTTCAGCTGGGAAGAGGATATTTCCTCCTCTGGATCTCTGCTCCCCTTTCCCTGTCACAACACATCCTAGAAAGGAGACCTTATGGCAAGATGGTGATCCAACAGTGACTAAAGCTCCCCTCTGTGGAAGAGCTCTCCTAAGTGCCAGGGGCTTTGCTTTGATTAGGTTGATCACAACCTGCCCTGGCTGACAGAGGAGACTGCAGCCAGGGTGATGAAGCAACTTGCTCCATATCACACAGGGAGGAAAGGCCCAGAACCAAGCCTAGCTGGCTCTTCAAGGCTGCCATCAGTCAAGGCTGGGAGTGACAGTAGAAAGCCTCGGTCCCTGAAGAAAAGGGGGCAACTTGGAAGGGGGCTGACCATCATGAGCACCTACTGGGAGCCTTCCACACCATCTGGGCTGCCCCTGGGCTAGGGAGAGAAGGTGTCTTGGGCTTGTGTTGGTCCAGGTCACCTACCCCTACTTCTTTTCCAGAAGCAGCAGGATCCCTTCAGGGACCCAGAGTGCTTGGATCCACCCCAAGCTCTCAGCTGGCTCTGAGCACTCATAACTAGACTGGCTGAGGGGGGCAAGCTCTGACTGGGTAGAGCAGTGGTGGAGCAGGTGGTGGGGCTGGGGGACACTAAGTCAATATTTGCTGACTTGCCGACCCACTCATGCCCCAGGCTAATGGGTGGCCAGGTACATCCTGTTGAGCACTGTGGGCTGTCACTTAGATCACCTGACTCCTACTCTTTACCAACCAGCTCTGCTTTCTACTCCAGCATTTCAGGCCTTGGTCCCTTTGTCCTTCCAGTTGAGTCAGGGATGGATCTCTGAGAGGTCACACTGTCACAAGGTATATTCTAGATGTCCTTTGTCACCTGCTGTCCCAGGACTGATCCAAGAACTCGTGTGAGATGCAATATGAGCCCAGATGAAGGGTCCATGGCCTGCCCACCTGTCACAGGCACTGCCTGAGTCCTGAGGAAAAGGTGAGGAAGCAGGTTCCAGCCCCTTCAGAGACAAAGCCTTTGGGTGAGCCAGGGAAAGGCAAATGACGAGGAAACAAAGCAAACACATGACTTCCAGGGTTCCACCAAGGTCCCAGTGCCAGAGCCAGGGGAGGCAAAACCAGGCAACCAGTGTGGGCAGGAGCCACGGGCAGGGCTTCGTGGAGGGGGAGGGAGTCTCCATCACCTCACAGAGCACCAGCAACGATGCAGCAGTGTCACAGCTGAGGCGTGGGGTGGCCATGACCCTGCCACATCCCCCACCTAAGCACACCAGGCTCGTGTGACAGCATCACGGCACAAGGGTCGAGGCTGAAGGCACTCTGAGTGACCCTGGACCCATCCAGGAAAACATCAGAAACACAGAGGTCTGCAACTCCAGGGAGACCCCTGGTTACCACCTCAGTCTGGACTTCAAACTAGCACCCTCCCAGGAAGTAGCCTGTAGCACAAGCTGGGCCCTGCTGTGGCCACCTGCTGTCTCTTCCAGGGAGGGCTACTCACACTTCCCAGACTCAGCCTTGCACTGAAGCCTCATCCCCACTAATAATACAGTTTCTGACTTGTCACACAGTTGTTCCAGGTCTTTGGTTTTCCTTTTATCCTTCTATTCTGAGTGTAGCTAATATACAGAAAAGGGCCCAGAACATTCTTGTTCAATTTCACGAATAATTACAGAGCAGGTATTACCAACTCACAGATCAAGAAATAGAAACTGCCACTCCTACCCCAAGCCCTTCCACTCTTCACGCCCTCCTCCCTCCCTCCCCCAAAGGTCATCACTATTAACTTTTGCAATATGCATTTCCTTCCTTTCCTTCTGGTTTTACCACCTAAGTAGGGATTCCCTAAGCAAGAATTTACATTTTAACTACCTAAATGAAATCACACTATTTTGTTTTGCTTCATCTGCTCAGCACTGAGATTATTCTGTTGTACAGAGCTGTCATTTGCTCATTTTCACTGCCACATAGCGTCCCAAGGCATGAATGTATAATTACTTATCTACTCCAGTATTGACAGCCATTATAGCTGTTCTTTGTTGGGGGCTATTTTTATAAACCACGCAGCTGTGAACACTCACGTAGGTCCCAATGCAGGTGTTCTGGAATTTCTTCCAGACACGGTCCTGAGAGTGGAACTGCTGGGTCACAGGGTGTGTCAGGTTTACGAAGTAACACCCAACTGTTTTCCCAGAGCGTTCATGGCCATGTACCCTCCTACCAGCTGGGTATCAGTTCCTATTGTTCTATTTTCTTACCAACATTTGGCACTTTCTGACTTTAAAAGATTTTTGCCAACCAGATGTGTGTTCATGGCATTGGCACTTCTGATTACTAAAGAGTCCAAGCACCTTGTCACCCTTATTTACTATTAGGGGATCTTCTTTTGTGTCTGCTTTTCAGGTCTTTCACTCATTTTTCTGTTGTCTGCCTTTTTCTTTCTTTTTTTTTTTTTTGAGACAGAGTCTCACTGTGTTGCCCAGGCTAGAGTGCCGTGGAGTCAGCCTAGCTCACAGCAACCTCAAACTCCTGGGCTCAAGTGATCCTCCTGCCTCAGCCTCCCAAGTAGCTGGGACTACAGGCATGCGCCACCATGCCCGGCTAATGCCTTTTTCTTGATTGCAATTCTGTATGTGCTCTGGATATAGTCCTTTGAATTTTCTCTCAAAGGTTTTTTTTGTTGGAGACAGGACCTCACAGTGGCAGGGGCTGATGAGTACAGTGGCATCATCATAGCTCACTGCAACTTCAAACTCCTGGGCTCCTGCTCACTTCGGCAGCACATATACTAAAATTGAAACCCCTGGGCTCAAGTGACCCTCCTGCCTAAGCCTCCTGAGTAACTGGGACTACAGGTGTGTGCCACCGCACCTGGCTAATGTGTTTGAAATAGTTTGTAGAGACATGGTCTTACGATGTTGCGCAGGCTGGAGAAGTTTCTAATATTAATGAAGTTGAATTTATCAACTTAATTTTTCTGTACCCGGAGATTATGAAAACCTATTTTCCCAATGTTTGTACTTTTGTTTTAGCATCTGTCACTTTCATCTCGCCAAACAGTAAACTTTATGAGGAAAATTCCGTTTTGTTCATACTGTAAGAGAGTCACTCTCCAATGATGCTCTGATGAAGGAATAAATGCCCAGCAAGGAGGGGTAGTATACAGTTAGTGTTCCAACTGGCCCCTACAATAACTTCATTTTCCAAGTGAGGAAACTGAGGCTCAGACAGGTTGAATGACACGACCAAGAAAAATAGGGCTCCCAGGTACATGAGTTTCCAAGCTACAGTTTCAGCCAGCGTGGCTACTTCCCAGCAGCAAGTCCATGGGCAAATTACTTAGCCTCTCTAAGTCTCAAGTTTCCTCACCTATAAAAAAAGAATAATTTCTTATCATGGAAGAAAAAAATGTCTGCAAAGATCTTAGCTTCAAGCCGGGTTCATACTGGGTCAAGAAAGAACAGGACTAAAATAAATGGAATAAAAGGGTTAACTCCCTCATACCCTCCCAGCTGTGAGCCCATGCTCTCCCTTCCCTCCAAGAGCAGGGCAGATGACGGCAAGTGCCCTGCCCACTCCTCCCAGAGGCCAGGTAAACTCTTACCCACATCTGGTCCAACCTCTTCCTGGTACCTCTGACTCCCACTGACTTTTCCACCAGGTGTTACCTAGCCCAGCTGTTGCTTGTGACTTCTGGAACACCACAGTCCATCCGGCTCCCAGGAAGATATCAACCCACACTATCTCCCACATTACTCAGGGATTGAGACATTCCAAGGCACCTGCCTGAGGCCCACATGGCTAGGGTGGCTGCCCTCTGGGAGTGGGAAGGGAAGCAGCCGGTTTCGGTCTACACTGATAAGAAGAGAGGGAGACGTGGTCAGTCCCGCGGGAAGAGGCAACTCCGAGCACACTTGCTTTTCAATGCACAAAGCCCAGTCATGAAGGCCACTGACTTTATTGATCTAAAAAACTTTACAAGGACAGTGACTGTTCTGCCAAAAAAGGAGCCAAATGGCACCAAACAGACTGGAGGTTAAAGGTGGGGGTGAGGGAAGGAATCAGGAATCCACTCAGGAAAGCTGGTAACTGCTAACATGGAACTGGCAGGGGAAGGAGAAAGGAGATGCATGCAAGAGCAAGAATTCCAAAAAAGTTGAAATGGTGAGGGGAGAGAACTCCCAAAAGACCCTGGAGTACATCGGAGGTGACTATGACAACAGCAATCTTTTCCTTTGTAGAGGACACTCAGCTGCAAATTCTGGAGACTCAATGCTGGGACTAGGGATTGCGGGATTCCCAGAGAGCATCACAAGAAGGCGTCGCACCACTCTCGAAGGCAGCCAAAGCAGTCCCGGGACTGCTTGGCATTGGCGCCACATGTGTCCTTCAGCCATTCCCGGAAGAGGTCTTCATCTTTCTTTAGCACCAGAAACTGGCCAAGGACCACATAAGCCTGTGAAACAGACAAAATAAGGGGCATACTAAGTACTCAGTGGGGGCTAACAGTAAGAAGGCTACTTTGTGGCATTCAAACCATGTAAGCCTTGGAAACAGGGCAGGTTTTGCCCCTATCTCTTCTCAGGTAGTCAGGCTCTGGTAGTCTCATAAGATTATACACTCACTTTTCCGCACTCTGAACCAGCCAGGAAAACAATTTTTTAACAAAATCAAACTGGTATTGACTCATCTGCCAGAAAAGATTGTAGTCTCCCACTCCCACCCCTTCCCGGTACATGCATCCACCACACACCTTGTCAAAGCCCCTTTCCTCCAGCTTCTTGCCCAGGACTTCACCAATCCCAGCGAGGCTCCCCACTGGCTTTTCCCCCATAGGCTCTGCCACGAAATCTCGGTGCTTTTGGGAGGTTGTCATCTTGATCAGGTTTAATCTGGGAATGCCAAGAAAAGGCAGGTTAGGGCCGAAGACCAGAAACTCACAAGGGCCCTTTAGCAAACTCATATTAAAAAGCCACTAGGCCGGCCATTATGGTGGCTTACTCGATTCCTCTCATTTCAGATGAGAAAACTGAAATGGGTCCAGAGACACACTTTTCCCCACTGTTCAGAAGAAAAATCTCTTTTACTTCCTCCAGGACCTGGGTTTTGATATTGCCCTAGAAGACATACTATCCCGCTCTAACAGGTGGCAGGGCGATGGGAAGTAGCCAGGGCCCGCCCTGAAGCTGTCACTCCGTGACCTTGGCCAAGCAAAAAAGGCAACGACCCTGCCCGGAACAGCCACCTTGTGTGAAAAGCAAACGAAGAGTTTCTCTTCCCGACTCGCCCATTCACAAACGAAGGTGCGGACCCACAGCGCCGCACACCGGCCTCCGCAGCCGGGCGGGGTTCGCGCCGCGCTCCGTCCAGCCGGCCCCGCCCCCTTCGCCCCCACGCGCCGCGCCCCGCCTCCTCCCGCAGCGCGGCCGGGCCCTCTCCGAGAGCCTCTGGTCCGCCACAGCGCTTGCAGCTCCTTTCCTCCCGTCCTTCCCGAGCCTCCTCTGGCCTCCAGTCAAGGCCCCGCTCCGCGGCTCCCGCTCACCAGCACCTCCAGTTGCCGTAACGGCTCCTCGCGCCACCCGGCCACTACAGCCGATACCTCAATCCACTAGAACTTTCTCCAACTTCCGCTTCCGGGTCGCCTCCAAAGAGGCCTTTTAAATAAAAACAAAAATCCCAGTTGGGCACTTCTAGCCCCGTCGAGAGCCATAGAGTTGAGGCGCCTCGGACGTCTACAGCGTCCTTAGAAGGCGCCGCTTTCCCGGCCTTTGAGGGAAACCCAGGTGTCTTCTATGGTCTCACTACTCCAGCAGTTCCTCCGGTCTCAAGGAGAGACGTCTCCAGGGAAAATTCTTATTTTCTCTGCTGCCCGGCACCCGGAACTCAAGGACTTAGGCTTGACCGATCTGGCGGTGGGAAGAGTTAGAGGGACGGACAAGACAGGGATAGGGTGGCCGGAAGGCTTCCGAGAGAGTGCCGGAAGTACAATTTTCAGAAGGGTCTGAACTGGATTCGTATCGCCCGTGTCGCTGTTGGGCTAGTAGGACCTGTGAACGCTGGAGGCCTGAATTCAAGCTGACGCCACTGTCGCGACCACCGAGAAGTTCTTTTTCTGTGTTTTCATTGTCTCAGCCTTGAAGTTAGTCGTGGAGGAACCGCTTTCAACCTGGAAAACGGGGTTGCTCGGGCATCGCCCCTGGGAGCCGAGGGCCAGAGAGTAAGTGTGGGTCTTTCTCTAAGGGTCTTTCCTCCGGGTTGGGGGAAGGAGGGCAAGGAATGACAACTAGAGATGTCACGTCGGAGTTTCCTTTTGAAACCGTCGGTCTTGGTGGTACCGGCCATCGTCTTCTAAGTACCCAAGTCAGAAGTCTGGCAAGTGCCGTACACCAAGCCTGCTCACCTGACCTTTGATTAACTCAGTCCTGGCTTGGACCATCGTGGTGGGCACCTAGTTAGTCTCTGATTATAGTGTGTTTCGAGATTGAGCAACCATAATGTGTGGCTGTACTAGACTTAGGGTGTACAAGCATGTTGAGGAAAATACAGTTTATCTCAGACTCCTTCCAGAGAGGTTGCCAGAGTGATTTCTTTGGAACATGTGTTTAGTTTTATGATCACACCAATATTTAAGGTAATAGGAGTTATTTTAATATGACATACACTGTATTGTCTTGTTTTAAAACAATGCTGAGTTAGCTATTATTTTCTCTGTGGCTTACAGAAGTTGAACAGTTAGGCAACAGCCAAAGTAGGATTTGAATCCAGGCAATTAGACTTCAGAGCCCATGTTCTTAACCAGGACACTGTGTCATTCCTTAGTAAAAGGCCCCTCCTCATCTTCAAAACAGTCCTAGGTTCTGAGTCTGCCATCCAAGGAACTCAGGAGGAGGAGTTGAGAGTCTCTGCATCCCCAACCACCCTGGGACAGGACCCAGCATGTCTCAGGCCACCAAGAGGAAGCATGTGGTGAAGGAGGTGCTGGGAGAGCACATGGTGCCCTCCGACCAGCAGCAGATCGTGAGGGTGAGTGGCACTGGGCACGAAGTGCTCTGCCCCCCCCCCACTCTTGTAGGGCGCCTGTGGTGGGAGTAGGGTGCAGTGCGGCTCAAAGGGTGTTTGGTCTGACTAATGAAACTGATTCTTGGTCTCTCCTGAACCAGGTACTCAGGACCCCAGGGAACAATCTGCATGAGGTGGAGACAGCCCAAGGGCAGCGCTTCCTGGTGAGCATGCCCTCCAAGTACCGCAAGAACATCTGGATCAAGAGAGGTGAGAGAGGCAGCCCTCTGGGAGATAGAACCATTTCCTGTGGCCTTGGCTTTCCCCATTGCAAGCAGGAGTGACTTTGCCTATTCTCTTCTTACCTACAGGGGACTTTCTCATTGTTGACCCCATTGAAGAGGGAGAAAAGGTGAAGGCTGAGATCTCCTTTGTGCTCTGCAAGGACCATGTGCGCTCTCTGCAGAAAGAGGGGCTCTGGTAGGGTGATCCCCTTCATCATTGGCTCTCTGGCTTCTGAGGGGATTGAATTCCTAGCTAGGGATTTGGGGGAGGGAAGAACATGGCATTTCAGGCAAGGACAGCTGGAAATAGATCTTTTGCTGAGAGATTTATCTGTCCTCTTTGACCTGGCTTTTCTCTTGGCACAGGCCTGAGGCCTTCTCTGAAGTGGCTAAGAAACACAACAACAACAGGAACAGGTGAGGAACAAGATAGAAAATAGGGGTTCACACTCTGGTGCCTTGAGGGAAGGATAGAGCCTTCCTTTCTCCCTATATAAGCTTACCTGTTGAGAGCTCCTGAATATGTAGTATGATATGTGGCTACGTGAGTATGGCTTAAAGGTCAGATGCTGTAGGTTAAAATCCTGGCTTTGCCACTTAAAGTTGAGTGACTTTAAGCAAGTTATTCAGTCTAAGAGTCTAGTTCCTCATCTGTAAAATAGAAGCTTTGTGAGGATTAAAGGAGTTAATGCTTATAAAATTGCTTAGTACAGTACCTGATATGTAGTATGGGTCCATTAGGTGTGTGTTGGTGGTAGTAGAATCATGATCATTCCTGTCTAAAACCAAAGGCTATAACAAACTTTTGGGGTTGGGAGGCAGTCTTTACCCTGTTTCTTTGGCTAGGTTTTTCCTACTCTTTGCTCTATGTCCCTCATTTTAGTTTTTAAAGGGGTATTGCATTTTGGCAGGCCTGTGGGACCCTGACTGCTTGGCCAAATAGTCCTCCTTTTTTGGAACTTCTTGATTACAGATGCGGTTTTCCTAGAAAACTTTGGGCTAACTCTGTTCTTTTTCCCCACACAGACAGACTCAGCCAGAACTCCCAGCTGAGCCACAGTCATCAGGAGAAGAGTCCAGCTCTGAAGATGATTCTGACCTCTTTGTTAACACCAACCGCAGACAGTATCATGAGAGTGAAGAGGAGAGCGAAGAGGAGGAGGCAGCCTGAGACCCTGGGACCCACTTCTGTACTTGCTCAGGGTCTAGTCCCTGGCTTTTCTAGGCTTGGACATTCCTGTGGTGCTCTGCAGACTTTCACCCCTGGATGGGGACAAGGCAGGGCCCCCGTCTGGACTGACCTTCTGACTTAGGAGTATTAAACCCCTGGTGGGTGGTGACTTGTACTGGTGTCCGAGTGGCTCTCTGTGGGGGAGGGAGACTTGTGGTGAAGTAAAAAGCTGTTCCTTGGCAGAGGCTTCGCCGGCCAGTGGTCTGAATGGGAAGGAAATGAGGAATGACTGGAACTTTCCCAGGTGCTTTGTCCGCACCCACCACCCACCCCCACTGGGCACTTAGCACCCGGCCCTGTACTGTGCCTCCTGCATGTGTTTGGCATTTGGGAGCAGTCCTACCTCAGTGCCTGCTTGCAGTTAGTACTGATTCAGGCATTCAGGATTACAGCCCTAGGACGCGATGCCCATCTGCCTCTGAGAGACACTCAGGATGAATCCCATGGTGCCTCATGAGCTGCTTTCCTTGCCTTTCTAATCTTCTGGTTTTATAGGAGTGCTCACCTCCATGCTGCCGTGTACATCCCCTGGTTGCACCCCATCTCTCTCCCCCCCTTAACTATCTGTCACCACCAGAACGTGTGTCATGTGGTCAGCAACACTCTCTGTATCGCTAACATTATTTTGAATGGTCCTTCTGTCTCATTTGATTTGGAACCTAGTTATTCCCTGAGAATATCATTTCTCTTATAACCTTTTAAATGGAGGCTGCTCTTCAATCTTCACCCTTTGTGCCCAGCACCAGAAGGTAGGGTCAGTCGCCTCCTTGTGGCTACTCAGACCATCACTTCCCACCAGGTCATCCCATGTCTCCTTTGAAGCTTTTGCCTCTGGTTATGCGTTCTCGCTGCTGGCATTGACCTTCGAGTCACTCTTCAGTCGCAGAAGAGTTTACTTCTGGCTTAGAGTCTTCCACCCCTGGTGTGTCATTTTCTACATCTCATGTATGGAGCTATTCAGCACTATGGTCCCCTGGCTCCTTGATATCTCCAACACCACTGCCCTTGTCTTCTATCGCAGCCTGCTGCCTCCATCCTCAGTCACTCCCTGGAGCCCTGACCAGTAGAACCTTTTGAATTTAAATTGCTGTACATTCACCACCTCCTGGCTTTCTTACCTATTTGCCAAATTACCCTTTCTGCACAAACTATCATTCTCCAAACCTCTTGATGTTCTCATCATTAACCTCCAGTCTTCATCTCCCTCCTTGTGTAGCACTGATTCCAGGCTCTACACCCTCCACTCCCCTGTCTCCCTCAATTCTATTCTTCTGGTAAAACCCTAACCCTCAGTGAACTCAGTCATTCACCTCTGTGCCCAAACCCAAGTCACTATTAGGAAAGAAAATAACAAACATGGCCCAACAATTACACCTTAAATTCATACTCACAAACCTCAAGTGGACACTCAGCACTACCCAGCAGATCTCCGGGATGTCTGTTTCAGAATTTGTGTCTCGTCTACCAATTTCCCCTTCCTGTAGTAGTTACAGACCGCGGCTCATACTTCGTTATGAAATAGCCATTGGAGGGAACATTTCCTTGCCGTTGCCAGCTCTCTTCCCATCTTTTTACTTTCCATTGTAAAAAGTGGGACTTAAACCTTTCCTCTTGTGCTGTGGAGCCTCTCCTGCTTCCTTAAGAGCTTTGTTGGGGTTTTTGTTGGTGGTGCTGGAGTTTGGTTTGGTTTAGAGTTTGGGTTTTTTTTTTCTTTGTCTTTATTGCATGTAATGTGTTAGCATCAAATGTGCTATAAAATCTCCCATTTCTGAAACAGTCACAAAAACCTGTACTGAGCCCACATCCTCTCCAGCTACCACTCCATTTATCTGCTGCTTATTTAACTTTCTCCTATGTTTGCTTAATGTGGCTTTAAATATATACATATGTGTGTGTATGCATGTGTATAAAATGTGTATACGGAATATATAAAAAATAAACCAGATGAGTTAAAGATATATATGTGTATATCTTTTAACTCATTTGAAGTTTGTTTTTTATGGGAGGTAGCGAGCTAACTTTTTGTAAAGATAAAGCCACTTGGCCGTATACCATTTTTTGAACAGTTTATTCTTTCTTCACTGCAAATATATTTTAAAAATAAATTCTTGCATATGTATGGATCTCTTTTTGGAAATTCCAGTCTAGCCTGTTGATGTATGTTCCTACACCACATTTTATAGTGAGATTGATACTTGATAGCTCCCCTATCGGCCATTCCTTGGCCATTTCATGTTTTTCCCTTACATAAGAATTTTATTTACTTATTTTGAGACAGGGTCTCACTCTGTTGCCCAGGCTGAGGTGCAATGGCACGATCACAGCTCACTGCAGCCTTGAACTCCTGGTCTCAAGTGATCCTCCCACCTTGGCTTCCCAAAGTGCTTGTCAATTTTCCTTTAAAAATCCTATTTTAGGAGTCCACTTGCTCAAGGCTTCTTGGGCATGGCTCTAGGTAAAAAAATTAATAAAAATCTTGTTTTGATTTTCATTGGCATGATTTTTTTTAAAAAACGGTTTGATTTTGGGAGAAGTGGTATCTTATCAGTTTTGAATCTTCTATTCAGAAATGAGGTATGTTCTTTTGTTAAGGTAGTGTAATTTGGACCTTTTACATTTCTAGTTTGATTTAGTCTTAAATTTTAGGAATTTTATAAAATTCTTAGTTACTCATTATGAATGGGATCTTTTGAAATTATGTTTCTAACTTACTGGCGTCCATCTCTGTCCATCTTTGTGTTGCTCACACTTTGTTGACCTAATAGGATTTTCATCAGTTCTCTGAGTTCTTCAGTTGGTTCTCTTGGCTCTCTAGGTAGTCAAATCATCTCCTACTAGTGGTAATTTTATCTCGTCCTTTCCACTCATTTCTTTTTCTTGTCAATCAGAAAGGCTAGGGCCTCCAATATGTTGTTGAATGGAACCTCTGATTGTTCCTCTCTTAGTGGGAATGGTTCTCGTGTTTCATCATCGAACAGGGTTCTTGCTTTACATTTCTGGTAGGTAACCTTCCTTAGGCTCAAGATGCTTCCTTCTATTCCTAGCTTACTGAGAGTTTTTTCCTTTATTCAACAGTGATAAATTTTGACATCTATTGAGATAATCAAAAGACTTTATTTTGTACTGAATTACATTAGTATGTTTGTAATGTTGAACGAACCTTGCATTCTGATATAAACCTTGCTTAGTTTTATAGTATTTATTTAGGATTTTTATATCTACCCCTGGGCCAATTTCACTTTTTTAAAAATGATCTCCCTGTTCTATTTTGATATCAGCATTATGCTAGCCTTGTAGAATGGGTTGGGAGACATCTTTTTCTTCAGGCTTGAATAGTTTATAGAAGAGGAATTTGTTTTCTTTTTGATGGGTTTTTTGTTTGTTTTGGATTTTTTTTTTTTAATAGTCTCCCTCTGTCACCTGGGCTAGAGTGCAGTAGAGTCAGTCCAGCTCACAGCAACCTCAAACTCCTGGGCTCAAGCAGTCCTCCTGCCTCAGCCTCCTGAGTAGCTGGGACTACAGGTGTGTGCCACGATGCCCAGCTAATTTTTATATTTTTAGTAGAGACAGGGTCTCACTCTTGCTCAGGCTGGTCTCGAACTCCTGACCTCGAGCAATCCTCCTGCCTCGGCCTCCCAGAGTGCTAGGATTACTGGCATGAGCCACCACACCCACTAGAAGAGCTATTTGTTTCCTCAACGTTTAGTAGAACTTGTTTATAAAAACACCTGTGCTTGGTGTCCTTTTCAGGGGTAGATCTCTGACTGCGTTTTAGCTTCTTCTGTGGCATTCTGTCTGAAGTTTTATCTTAGAGCCAATTTTGATAATTTGTATCATTCTAGGATTATATTTCATGTGTATTTAAATTTTTCAGGCAAAATGTCATGTAATATTTTAATTTGGGGGGGACTTTCTTATAAGTGACAAAATTTAACTCAAATTAGAAGCAAACAAGGGCAGAGTGGTGCACTCTAGGCAGAGCTGACCTGAGGCCAGCATTATTCCTCAGGGCTCTCTCATTGGTCTCTTGGATGTCTCTGTTCCTGATTGATCAACCCTGTTCCCTCCTACAGGTGTTCTTTTTTTTTTTTTTTTTTTTGAGACAGAGTTTCACTGTGTTGCCTGGGCTAGAGTGCGGTGGCTTCAGCCTAGCTCACAGCAACCTCAAACTCCTGGGCTCAAGCAATCCTTCTGCCTCAGCCTCCCGAGTAGCTGGGACTACAGGCATGTGCCACCATGCCCGACTAATTTTTTACATATATTTTTTAGTTGGCCAATTAATTTCTATGTATAGTAGAGATGGGGTCTCACTCTTGCTCAGGCTGGTCTTGAACTCCTGACCTTGAGCAATCCAACCCCCCTTGGCCTCCCAGAGTGCTAGGATTACAGGTATGAACTACCGTGCCCGGCCTCCTACAGGTGTTTTCTACAGGAAGCTCCAGTTTATACTAAGTCCTTATAGACAATGAGTTCCTTCTTGAGGATCCCTGTATTTCAGGGAAGACCAAATGGTCACTTGCCCTGCCTTAAGCAGTTCCTGTGGCCAGGACTGGGGGGAGGGGGGAGATAGAGGCATCGTGAGACACACCTCGTTCATATGTGTGTGTTTCCCACAGAATAGAGAGGTTCTGTTACCAGAAAAAATGTGGGCAAGGGCTGAAGGCAGATAAAACTGGCAAACATATGTCCTGTATTCTGTGTGTTTTGTTTGGCTGGATTTGCAAGAGGTTTGTCTGCTTTATTGGCCTTTTCCTTCTATTTCTTTGGGTTTATTTACTCGTTTCTGGTTTCTCAAGTTGTAAGCTTAATTAATTTCAGTTTGTTTTCTAATATATTTAGAGCTATATGCATTTTCCTCTAAGTAGTCCTTTGTCCCCCATGTTATTGTATATCTGTGTGTTTTTGTGGCATTGTATCTATCAGCTTGTCTTACATTTTTCTCCAGCTGTCTCAGTGATTCTGTGATCTACTACTAATATCTTAGTCCCCCTGAAACTTTTTCATCTCCACTTTTCCATCTCTAATCAGCCATTTAGCTTCTGTGGGCTGTAGCTAAGAATCCTGATGGAGGTAGGGTCCTTGTATTCTGCATACTACTTTCCTTCTCTGTCATTCTCTGAAGCTGGATTCTGCCTCTGTATCCCCAACTTAGTGGTGGGATCCAACCATGCATGAATAGATCACCCAGAATGAGTCCTTTTTCCCTAATGCCATGGCCAGCCTGTGTGATCGGTTGCCTACTAGTACTGGCCCCTCTTGGCAGTTATGTTTGAGACTTTGTGGCCTTTCAGACACTACACCTCTATCACTTTAGGACCAACCTTTGCAGCCAGGTCATTTCTGCTTCCTGCTGCAGCTCAGCACACCTTGCTCCCTTGTCACCTAGCCACCCATATATATGTACCAAGGAGCACAAATGACAATCTTAGCTAACCATATGTCTTTTCTCCTTTAATCTGTAAATGTGGGGAATTATCTTGACATTTTCTTGTGTTAAAACATCCTTGCATTCCTAGAATAAAAGTCATATATTTTTTATTATATTGTTGGAGCTTGCTGATATTTTGGAGAACTTTGGCATCCAGGTTTACAAGTGGGGTTGTTTAAGCTTTTTCTTTCTTCTATTGCCCTTCTCTGATTTTTGTATCAAGGTTATGCCAACCTCATAAAATGAGTTGGAGAGCATTCTCACTTTATTTTCATTACAAGAGTTTGTGTAAGATTGTAATTTTGCATTTCTAAATTTTTGCTAAAATATTCTGTAAAACAAACTGGCATTTTTTTTAAGGGGGTAGGTAGGTTTTGAACTAGATTTTTAGTGGCAGTGGATTACAGGTTTTCTGTTCTTGAGTTAATTATATTTTCTTTTCTTTCTTTTTTTTTTTTTTTTTTTGAGACAGAGTCTCACTGTGTTGCCCGGGCTAGAGTGCCCTGGCGTCAGCCTAGCTCACAGCAACCTCAAACTCCTGGACTCAAGCAATCCTCCTGCCTCAGCCTCCCAAGTAGCTGGGACTACAGGCACGCGCCACCATGTCTGGCTAATTTTTTCTATATATTTTTAGTTGGCCAATTAATTTGTATTTTTAGTAGAGATGGGGTCTCACTCTTGCTCAGGCTGGTTTCGAACTCCTTTGAGCGATCCGCCCACCTCGGCCTCCCAGAGTGCTAGGATTACAGGCGTGAGCCACCACACCGAGCCGAGTTAATTATATTTTCAAGGAAAAAAAATTTTCATATTTTCTCATCTTAATTATGGCTTCAAATTTACCAGCAAGTTATTTGTAGAATTGCCTTGTTTATAATCTTGACAGTACTCAAAGTTCTATCTCCCTTTTTATATCTAATATTTTTTATTTGTGCCTTCTCTTTCTAAGTTATCTCCAGTAAATGGCATTGTATGGTATTTTTCTTTTGGTGACTGATTTCACTTAGCATAATGTCCTCAAGGTTCATCTATGTTGTAGCGTTGTTGGAATTTCCTCTCTTTTTAAGGTAGAATAATTCATCGTACATATAACCCACCTTTTGTTTATCCATTTGTCCATTGATGGACATCAGCTTCCTTTTTAGCAATTGTGAATAATACTGCTGTCGACATGGCTACCCAAATCTGTCTTTGAGACCCTATTTTGAATTATTTTGGGTATATACCCAGAAATGAAATTGTTGAATCAAATAGTAATTCTATTTTTAATTTTTTGGAATCACCATACTGTTTTCCATAGTAGCTGCTCCATTTCACATTCCCACCAACAGTGCATGGGGGTTCCAATTTCTCCACATCCTCACCAACACTTGCTGTTTTTTGTTTTGTTTTGGTAGTAGCCATCCTGATGAGTGTAAAGTATCTAGTATTTTAATTATAGTTTAGTTCTGAGTATTTTATAATTTCCATTATGATTTCCTTTTTGGCCCATATGTTATTATATTTAAATATTTTAGCCCAGCACAGTGGCACTCATCTGTAGTCCCAGCAACTTGGGACGCTTTAGCTATGAGGATCGCTTGAGTCCAGGAGTTTGGGGCCAGCCTGAGCAACGTAGCGAGACCTTGTCTCTAAAAATATATATATATAAAAATTTTAGTCAAAGTTCATGTAGGGAGAAAAAATAAATAAATAAATAAAATAAATACTTAGGCTGGGCGCGGTGGCTCACGCCTGTAATCCTAGCACTCTAGGAGGCCGAGGCAGGAGGATCGCTCAAGGTCAGGAGTTCAAAGGCAGCCTGAGCAAGAGTGAGACCCCGTCTCTACTAAAACTACAAAGAAATTAATTGGCCAACTAAAAATATATAGAAAAAATCAGCCGGGCATGGTGGTGCATGCCTGTAGTCCCAGCTACTTGGGAGGCTGAGGCAGTAGGATCGCTTGAGCCCAGGAGTTTGATGTTGCTGTGAGCTAGGCTGACGCCATGGCACTCTAGCCCAGGCAACAGAGTGAGACTCTGTCTCAAAATAAATAAATAAATTCAAATAAATAAATATTTAGTTGGTTACCTTTAATAATGTAAGCAGCTTCAAACCCACAGCCACAAAATAAAAGCTAGGACTGTAACCCAAGCAACATATTCCTCTCTCCCACCCTGCCCTGCCCATCTCTCTCTCTGTTCTCCCATGAAGGTAACCATCTTCTTGAATTCCATATGTCCCTGCTTTCTTTTTATATGGTCTTCTTGTATCTATATGTGTTCTCAAAAGAAGTTTTTTTTAATGTTGTATTTAAGTTTATGAAAAAAATAACATGCTGTATATTTTGGGCTGACTTCTTTCATTTAATACTACATTGCTATTAATATGATTTTCCATATTGTTATATGGTTATATGTTACTGTAGTTCATTTGTTTTGACTGGATGATACTGCCTTGTGGGATTATATCACAATGTGTCCATTCATTCGGCTGCTGATGGCCTTTGAGTTCTTCCGATATTTTTGCTGTTGTATGTATCTCTTGTATGTATCTCTTAGTATATGTGGGAAATTTCTCTTGGGATGATTCCCGGTGGTGAAATGACTGTGTTCTAGCTTTAGGCAATACCTCCAAATGTTTTCCAAAGTGGTTGCACCAATTGACGCTCTCCAGCAGTAGAGCCCTGTAATGGGTTTAATTATTTCTTCCTATATTCTGTCTACTTTTGCTTAATATATTTTGAGTTTATTTTATTAAGTGCAACATGCCTAAAATTGCTTTCTTTTTATTAATGGAACCCCTTAGTATTATGGAATGATCATTTCCAACCCTACATGTTTTCTTTCTTAGTTTATTTCATCTAATGTTAGTATAGCTACCCCAGATATCTTCTGGTTAGTATTTTTGCTTAATAAGTCTTTTCCCATCCTTTTTCAACCTTTGCGTGTCTCCATTCTTGAGATGTCTCTAGGTTTATCTGGATTTTTAAACATTTGAATCACTATTTGCCTTTTAAATGTTGAATTTAGTCCATTTAACTTATTGTAACAATTGATATATTGGGACCCATCTATTTTTTTTTATTTATTTTTTCCTTTAGAGACAGGGTCTTGCTGTGGTACCCAGGCTGGAGTACAGTCTCATTATCATAGCTCATTGCAGCCTGAACTCCTAGGCTCAAGAGATCATCCTGGCTCGGCCTCCCGAGTAGCCGGGATTGCTATCATGTTTGAGGGACAGTTTTGATATATATAAAATGCTAGATTCTAAATGCTTTTTTGTCAATATTTTGAAAAGACCACTCTATCATCTTCTTGCATCTAGTGTTGCTGTTGAAAAATCTGATATCAGTCTGATTCTCATTTGTATGTGATATGGTCTTCCTATAAGCTTTATCTCTGATATTCCTAAATTTCTGTATGATGCATGAAGGTGTGGGTTATTCCTTTTTATCTCCTTTTTTGCCACTTCATGTCTTCTCAATCCAAGGTGCTTTCATGTTAGTATTTATTCCAGGAAATTTGTCTCCATTATCTCCTAACTTTATCCCTCCATGTTTATTTTTCTCTAGAATTCCTGTCATTTGGATACCAGCACCTTTACTTCTATCTCTAATATTTCTTAGCTTCTCTTTTACATTTTCTATTTCTTCAGTCCTTCCTCTTAGAAGATCTTCTCAGTCTGGTCTTCTATTTCACCATTTCATTCCTAAACTGTATCTGTTCTGTAGTATATCCTGTCTGTTGTGTTCTTTGTTGCAGCTCAAATTGAGTTTTCTAGCAGGTTTAAGCTACAAGACCATACTAGAAATTTCACTGACAGAAAACTCTGGGGACCCCCTTCAGGGAGAGCCCTGAGAGGCAAGGCAGCTGGGGTATTTTCCCATCCACTCCTGTCAGTGGTTGGTGGAAGGCTGCTCCTGGGCGCTTCAGCTTCCAGCCCGCCCATGTGTGGCCGAACCTGCTTTCAGGGCCCCGGGAGACTCCTCAGGAAAGAGTTGCAGTCCTGGCCCTTGAAATCTGGCCAGCAAGCATGAATCTGTTATGTGCTGAGGGCATGGATACATGTGGGATTCTTCTGCAGCAGCAGAAGTCCATACAAAAGTCCAGGCCAGTGAGTACCAGGGGAATATATTAACACTTTGCAAAGACTCCAATCCGCTGCGATCATAATTCCATGGGGTGTAAAGCAGGTGGAGCTCAGTGGCAGGGGCTTGGTTTGCAGCTTCCTCATCTTCCAACGCTTCCTGTTGCAGGGACTGTTCCGGCTTGGTTTCTTGTCTGGTGGCCCAGTACAGAGGCTTTAGTAAAATCCTTAAATGTCAAGTGTGCTGGTTTCAGTGTCCAAAGAAGCCAAATTGGTGTAGGCCTCTCTTTGTAGTTAGAGGCACAAGGCTAGCACTTTATCCTTAGTAACTGCTTAATTGTTCCCCAAGAAAGTTACCTGGGTTCCAGAACCCTGCATTTGGTTTTCATTCAAGGCCCAATCAGCTCTACTTACCTGCATCTGAGAAATACGCAGAGAAGTACAGACAGTTTCCTGAGTAGGTGCCGCTGTCAGAATATCATTAATGTAATGAAAAGTCAGGACATTATCAATGGCTCATATTGTGCTCCTGTTGATGATATATGGCAGGAGAATCCAAAAGTCCCTGTGGAAGACATAAAGGTGCATTGCATGCCTTGCCTGCATGACATTGAGGAATAAAGCATTAGCACTGTCCAAGGCTGCAGGCCAAGTGCCAGTAGTGGCAGCAGTTCTTTCAGTTATTATGATAGATTCTGATTGTGCTAAAATACTCGCTTTATTATTAACCCTTGCTAATTCACAGAGTTGCCAAGCATCAGAAACCTTGGTTACTAACCAGACAACGTAGTTAATACTTGAACAGCATTGGGTATCACTTTGTTCTAATAATTCTTGTATGAGCAGAGTACTTTCTTTTACTCCTAATATGCAATGTGGCTCCAACTGCACGCCCTTGGCCCATTTGAAGAGGGAGGTACAGATGGTTCATGTATTCAGCCAGCATTTATAGAAGCTACCAGAAGGGGTCACCATAAGCACATAAAACCAGCAAGTCAGCAACTTGTCCGGAGTTGCAGAACCCTAAAACATCTAACCAGTAATACAATCTGATAAGGGAACAGCATTTTCAGTCCAAAGGGTCTAAATGCCCCAACAGCAACTGGGGCTCTGCACACAAGGACCACCAAGAACACAAGTTCCATACCCCCAAAAGGAAATCCTTGCCAGTGGATCCTTTACCAAGGTATTATTGGAGAAGTCTGGGATCACTCCTCCCTCCGCTCCAGCATTTATTAGCTGGAGTATGTGGTTGGCAAGTGCTTGGAGGGTGGTGGGGAACTGCCCTGGGCTTCTTTCAATTTGCAATACCCAAGTTGGGGTGCAGGGAGACTCATGCCTTGGTATCTATGGCCATGCATGTCCCCTGCAGAAACCCTGCTCCAGACAAGGGCGAGGTACCTCTGTAGTTGTCCTCAGAGGAGTCATGGGGCTGTGGGTCCTCATAGGTGCATGGAGGGGTGAGACCTGAGAACTGCAGTGTCCCCCAGGGCCCTCTTCACCACGCTGTTTGGATTGTTCCCCATCTTCCTTCGCCTGCTGAAGCTTTCGGATGCCAGTGGGGCTTTTCACCTCCTTCTTTTGTCTCTTCTCCAAAGCCTCTAGGTGCCTTCCTCTTGCATGGGTCTCCAGCTATCTTGTATCTGCCATAATTTAGCATTTGGCAATCGAGGTCCATCTTCTCATTCCTATTCGCAATCTATGGCCACAGGTACCTTTGTGAGGGCCTTGGCAGGGCGTCCTGCCTGTCTGCTCTCCCCTTCTTGGTTCCCCCTTTCTTTCATCCAGGGCTGACAGACCAGCCTTTTGTGAGGACCCCTTCTCCCTATCTCCCCTCCCCAACCCCAAGGCAGAGCGTGTGTTGGCAGAGAAGGGCTGTTTTGCTTCTCAAGAGTAAGGCCCAGGGTCCAAGGCAGGGCAGGTGACATGGTGTGTCTGTGCTAGGAAGGGGCAGGGTGGGAGGACACTGGCAAGGCGTGTTAAGGCTTGGAGGTAAAGGAGCCTGGAATGCCAGGCTGGAGGACTTCAAAAAGCAGCATGAGATGACAGCATCGGGTGTCAGGTGTGCCAAGATTCAGGGAAGGGGAAGTGGGTGTTGCAGGAAAGGCTGGGACCAGCCTGGCCTGAGTGGAGAAACTGGGGAGGCCAGCTCCGTCTTCCCAGGATGGAGAAATGCCCACAGGAAGCAGCTTTGACTCCCACCACAGGCCTGGGAGCCAGGACAGACATCTCCTTCCTATACCAAGGGACCAACATCCAGACCAACAGAATATGGGAGTCTATCACCAGCAGACGGAAGGAACTTCTAGAAAATGAACTTCAGAAAGAATGAAAATGACCCCAGAAGAGCAGTTTGAGAGGCCAGATGGAACGATAAGCAAATTAATTGGTGATGCTGATGTCAATGATGTCTAACTTGGGGCTTGTTCTTAAAATCCAGGAGAAAATACTGGAGAACCAAACCACAGGAGTTTAGAAGGAAGCAATTATAGTTAAAGGGTTCTAAAGGCTTTGTGTAGTTTGAAAGGAGGAGAGAGCTATGAACTAAGTTTAGACCTTGTTAATATGTATGTATGTCTTCTCCAAAAGAAGAGACATGGAGTGCATAATTTCCAACCCAGCAAAAATAGAAAGATATTAAAAACTCAGTCATTCAAAAAGAGAGCAAGGAAGAGAAACAATAGAAAGCAAGACAAATAGAAATTATCGGTTGCATACAATAGAAATGGACAGTTTTTGTTTAAGTAGAAAAAGAATTTTCTATGCCATTTTAAGTCACTCATTGAATCTTTGGGTCAGAGAACCAGTCTCAGAGGTTACACAGCCAGGAGAAGCACCAAATGGTCACAGCAGGGAGTTGGCTCCCTGGCCGGCCTGGAGCATCGGTGTGGACACTCTGCTGCTGTTTCCTCGGAAGGTCAATAAATGTGAACACTTACTTTCAGCACGGTTGCCAGTAGTTTACTTAGAGTTTTTATTTGAAGTGAATGGTGTATTTTTATGAAATATAATGGAAGCTGGACATGGCGGTGTGCGCCTGTGGTCCCAGCTACTCAGGAGGCTGAGGCGGGAGGATCCCTTGAAGCCAGGGGTTCAGGTCCAGCCTGGGCAACATAGCAAGACAAGACCCCACCTAAAAAAGATATATATATATGTATATATATAATGTGTGTGTATA
>CAUYRT010093480.1:0-82992 GCA_963574885.1 Lepilemur ruficaudatus
ACTGGGACAAAAGGTAACAAAAACCCTGTTTGAGGTGCTTTTGGATTTTGATAGGGCTCTAGTATAGAGCTTGTATTCCAGGTGGAAATTATTATGAGATGTTTTGACATAAAGCTTTGATAACTACTGGAAATGCATGAAAAATTTATTTTCCATCAGAGCATATCATGTATTAAATGCTCCTTTGGTAAACTGCTTCTCCCTGAGGTTCAGTTGTGCCAGTGTCTTGTTAAAGACCCCAAGGCTGTTTGTTGTCCTTGTTTTGTAACCCTCCAATACACCTACTCTGCTATTGGTTGCCTTCTGAAGTTCTGTCATGAGTCCAGAGTGCAGTTTGTTCACTGGAGATTTTACCCAATATTTAGAACAGCCTTACAGTGATTTTCATGGAGTTGTGGAAACTAGAGAATTCTGTAAGTTTGCCTATTTCTCATTCTCTAAACAAATCAATGCCCCTGCTAGTGCCAGGTGGAGAAGAAACTCCTCAGCTTTTGCACTGCTGTGGGCTTGTAGAACTAGGCACCCAGTTCTGTCTGTCTGGGGCAAGACTATGATGGGCTTCAAATCATTATATAATAGTTTTATGTCCAGCAGATTTTGTTTTCTATAGGCACCTTGGGAATTCAGTTGTGTTCTACCTACTGTAGTCCAGTGTTCTTTTTATCACCTTATAGAGAAACACTTTTCATTATTACTGTAAACACACTTATAACCTGTCACACCTCTGCAAGCCTGGTCAATTAATGTCTTTTCTCCCTCCCACTTATTTGCACGCACAGGTAACCCATCCCCTAAGGACTCTGCATATGGCCCTTTCTTGAAAATATCTCTTGTAAATAACAAAACAAATATCCACAATGAAAGCAGCTGAATGGTCTCCCGACTAGGCCAGCAAGCACCGCTCTGCTTGGTTCCAGTCTGTTTTAAAAGAGCAGCTTGAATCCTTTGTTAATTGTGCCCCTTGGTGGACACTGAGTAAGAAACAGCATAGCAGAGGCCTTTGACACGCCATGAATGTGCCTCAGGAATATGATACCTCTATTATACTTAGAAGAAGTAGACATCTAGTCTATTTTTAAAGATATCCAGGGAAATTATTTCTATATTTAATATGTCTATTTTTAAATTTTAATAAATTATTTCTATTTTAAGTCACCATTACTGTTAGAATGACCCTTTCCCACTACAATTGAGTCCATTTCCTTTCATTTAATTCATCACTAGAGATGGAGAACATATGGTCACCCTTTTTTTTTGGTATAATCCTTTTTATACTTGCAGAGTCTTCTAGCTATTCCTGAATCTTCTATTCTTGACATAAAAAATACTTGTTCTTTAAAATTTCTTTAAACCTTTCATATTTACCCTTTAAATATTTTGATGGATTTCCTTTAAATCTCAAGTTTTTCAAAGCTTTAAGCTGAAGTATATATTAAGAAAAAGACCCTGCGGTTGACAAATTCTACGGTATATTAGCATCTTATGTTAGTTGGGAGACCACTCATGTTCTCACTGCTTTTGATGCTCATTCGCCCTCACTTTTGCTACCAAGCGTGCTTTCATTCTCTCCTTCTGCCAACTCAAGTGCCCCTCTACCCACCAACTTATTTTAGCGTGTTTGTTTGATTGTGGTTGTCTGTGTCTCAAGCATTTGTGCATACTGAGACAATATATGTCTAGCAGAGACAGCCAGTAAGCTAGAAAATAGATTGTATGGTTTTTAATTATTAGATAAAAGTGTCCTACCCATTACATATTTGCATACTACTTGGCCTCCAAGTAAATATTCTCCTCTGGGAATGTTAGCAGGTGGCCACTCATTTTTTTCCCCAGATTGGTCAGCAGACATTTTATCTGAACTCTATTCTAGCTTAGGGATTTGTAATTAAGCCTACAGTACTGGCTACCATCTAGTAATTGTTGACTGTGTGTCGTATTCTTTTCATATGCAGAAGGTATTACGTATTATCCCTATATAGTAAGGAAAGGAAAGCTCAGATTGGTTAAGCAGCTTGTCTAAGGTTACACAGTAAGTAAGTAGCACATCTGGGATTCAGATTCAGGTCTTTCCAACTCTAAAATTAGTGCTCTTTTGGGAATGCTGTTTTCTCCTCTTAAAGTTTTAGAACCAAAGTATTCATTGCAAATAGTGTAGCCTTGGAGGGTTAACACTGCGTCATTAGGGCCAGTTCTTAACTCTTCAGTGGGCAGGCCTGATGGGTTTAAGAACCTGGGTTGTCAGAGTAGCACTGGCCTCTTAGAGTATCTGAACACTAGTCCTGGGACATGACTAGATAAACAAGTTTCGTAGTTGAAGGGAGTGTCCTTAGACTCAGCTCTAGTGGAACCTTTACATCTCATTTCTTTTCCCAACCTTGGTCTGCCCATTGCTTATTCATTTGACTTCTCTAGTGTCTGTGATATATGAGATACTTTTCATAAACAAGACCTAGTTTGTGGCCTCAGAGAGCTTACAATCTAATGAGGAAAATTAGTGATTCAGAAATAACAATAAAAGATTGTACCACATGAGAATTGACAACAAAATGTCATAGGAACTTTAACTTCAGGCCATGATAGTAATGGAAACCAGCTATCCTCCTGCTTTAAACAACTGTAAAGCCAGACAAAATATATGTAAGAAATGTTGATCTTCAAACATTGGATAAGAGACTGTACAAGATAGACAGTGATCACTTAGAGAAGGAAAGTAAACAAAGTGAGCCTTAATGGTGTCCTAGCTCAGAGTTTCCAGGCTTTAGCACAGGGAGGGAGAGCCCAACAAATCTTGGCCTTCTTACTGAATTGAGGAAACAGAAATTGAAGTTTGGAGAAGCCAAGATGGCTGGAATTTGCAAGGCAAAACACTGGAGAGTAGTGAGATACACAGAAGAATTCCAGAGGTCTGCAGAAGGAACCTCATAGTCTTTGGCTGCTCACTTATCTGTGCGTGCTTTTGAAGAAACTCCTGAGGCTGGGGGAGACCACCTGGCACAAAAGTACAGGCAGAACAATCCTTGGAACCCAGGTCTATGAATGGTTTGTGTTCTCGTCAACCAGTCACAGAGCATTGGATAGAGACCTCCTGGGTCAAAGTAGCACTAGACTAAAAGGCTGCTCTCTATTTGCCCTAAAAGTGCTTAAAAGCAAAATTCAGAGGGATCAAGTGATTCTGAGTAACTTAACTGCATCACAGAGCAAAGACCAACAAGGTTTAATGGAATACAATAAAATCCAGCACCTGACACGTAACGTTCATAGCTTGTGGCCTCCAATCAGAATCACCAGGTATGCAAGTAAGCAGGAAAATACCCCCCACAAATAGGAGAAAAATCAATAGAAACAAAATCAGAAATGGCACAGATGGTAGAATTAGGAGATAAGAACATTGAAACAGCTATTATAAATGTAATATAAATATACTTCATATGTTTAAGAAGGTAGAAGAAAGCATGATCATAATCAGCAATCAAAGCCATAAAAAAGACGTACTTCGAACATCTAGAGATGAAACATGCAATATATGAAAAAAATACAGATGAGATTAACAATAGATTAAATACTACAAAAGAAAAGATCAGTGACTTTAAAGACATAACAAAAGAAACCATCCAGAATGAAACAGAAAAAAAAAAAGATTGAATAAAAAACATCAGTGAGTTGTGGGACAATATTAAACAGCCTAACAAATGTGTAATTGTAGTCTCAGAAGGAAGAGATGAAGAAACAGTATCTGCAGAAATGATGCTCAGATGCTTTCCAAATTTGATGGAAACTATAAACACATAATAAGAAAGTTGTCGGCTTTTCAAGAAGATAGACTAGCCCTACATATGCATGCCTCTAATAAATTCAAAGTACATGAAGCAAAAATATATAGAACTGAAAGGAGAAATAGATAAATCCAAAATTATAATTGGATACTTCAGTACCCCTGTCTCAATGATTGATAGAAAAAGTAGACAAAAAAATATAGAGACTTGAACAACCTACATGACCTAATTGATTTATGGAACACTGTACCCTACAACAGCAGAATATGCATTCTGTTTGAAGTACACACAGAACATTTGCCAGGAGAGACCATATTCTGGGCCATAGAGCAAATTTCAATAAATTTAAAAGGATTGAAAACTTGCAAAAATGAGTTATTTGACAGAATGGAATTAGATTAGAAAACAATAACAGACAGATACCTGGAAAATCCTCAAATATTATGATATTAAACAACACCCTCCTAAAAACATATGGATCAAAGAAAAAATCAAGGAGGAAATCAGAAATTTTTTTTTTTTTTTTTTTTTTTTTGAGACAGAGTCTTGCTCTGTTGCCCGGGCTAGAGTGAGTGCCGTGGCGTCAGCCAAGCTCACAGCAACCTCAAACTCCTGGGCTCAAGCAATCCTTCTGCCTCAGCCTCCCGAGTATCTGGGACTACAGGCATGCGCCACCATGCCCGGCTAATTTTTTCTGTATATTTTTAGCTGGCCAATTAATTTCTTTGTATTTTTAGTAGAGACAGGGTCTCGCTCTTGCTCAGGCTGGTTTTGAACTCCTGACCTTGAGTGATCCACCTGCCTCAGCCTCCTAAAGTGCTAGAATTATAGGCATGAGCCACTGCGCCCGGCCGAGAAAATATTTTTAATTGAACAATAATTAAAGCATACTATATCAAAATGGCATGCAGATAAGTCAATTATGTGATGTAGGTAAATCAGTTCTTAGAGGGAAATGTATATAATTTTTTTAAATATCAGAAAAAAAAGTTTTTAAATGATCTTAGCTTCCATATTAAGAAAGTAGAAGGCAAATTATTAATAAAACAGAACAGCAAATTAAACACAAAGCAACTAGAAGGAAGGAAATAATATAAGAGCAAAAATTCAATGGAATGAAAACAGAAAAATGGCATAGAAAAATCAATGAAATTAAAAGCTGGTTGTTTAAGATCAATAAAATCATTAAAGCTACAACCAATAAGGTAAAAGGAGAGAACACAGAAATTGCCAATATCAGGAATGAAATAGGGGTATCACTATAGAACCTCTAGGTGTTAATAAGGGAATATTAAGAACATTTTTGTGCCAATAAATTCAACTGAGGCAAAATGGATAAATTCCTTGAAAGATACAAACTGCCAAAACTTCCTCAAAAACAAATAGATACCCTGAATAGCTCTGTATCTATTAAAGATATTGGATTTGTAGTTAGTATTCCTAGAAAGAGAATTCCAGGCCCGGGTGCCTCCACTGGCAAATTCTATGAAATGCATAAGTAAGAAATAATACCAATTCTACACATTTTTCCAGAAAATAAGAGAAAATGGTCTCCCAACTTGGTCTGTGAGGCCAGCAGTTACTCTGATACCTAAACCCAAACAAAACAAAGATGTTACAAGAAAAGAAAACTACAGACTAATATCCTTCATTAATATAAATGCAAAAGTCCTTAACAAAATATTAGCAAACTGAATCCAGCACTGCATGAAAAGGGTAGTACATGATGCCTAAGCAAGGGTTATCTCACCAAGACAAGGTTAGTTTGATATTCAAAAGCCTGTTAGTATTATTCACCGTATTAAAAATCTAAAAGAAATCATCTGATCATTTCAATATAAATAGAAAAAGCACTTATCTGAATTCAACACTCATTCATTATAAAAAACTATTAGCATCTAGAAGTAGAAGGAAATTTTCTTAACCTGATAAAGGATATCAAGGGAAAACCTGCAGTTAACATCATATTTACTGGCAAGAGACTGAATACTTATTTCCTAAGGTCAGAAAAAGGCAAAGATGTCCATTCTCACCACTTCTGTAGAACACTGTACTGAAAATACTAGTGGCTGAGGTAAAGCAATAAAAAGAAATTAAAGGGGTCCAAATTGGAACAGAAGTTCCTGTCTTCATTCACCAGACTATGTGATCCCCATATATGATTCCCCTAAGGAATGTATAAAACTGGCTTTAGTCACCAGACTACATGAAAATTCTAAGGAATATATATTTTTAAAAAACTATTGGAATTAATAAGTGAGCTTAGCAGTAATGTGATATACAGTTTTCTACATAAATTAGCAACAAAGTTGAAATTTAAATAAAGCAATGATATTTGTAATAAAATAAAAAATATGGAAGATTTAGGGCTAAATTTTATAAAATATGTATAAGACCTCTAAAAACCTATAAACATTGATGAGAGAAATGAAAGAAGACTAAATAAATAGATTGGTAATAGTAATAATAATAAATAAACAGATTGCCATGCTCATGGATTGAAGATACTGTTTAAGACTACGGTCCCCAACCTACTGGTCCATGACCTATTAGGGACCGGGCCGCAGAGCTCCGCCGTACTCCTCCTTCCTCCCTATTCCTTCCCCATTTCGTGGAAAAATTGTCTTCCATGAAACTGGTCCCTGGTGCCAAAAAGGTTGGGCACCGCTGATTTAAGACATCAGTTCTCCCTAAATTGATCTATCTTTACTCAGCACACTATCAGTAAAATTTCCAGCAGGCTTCTTTTGTTGAAATTGACAAGTAAATGCTAAAGTTTTTATGGAAGTGCAAAGGATATAGAATATCCAAAATAATTTTTATCACAAAAACAAAATTGAAGGACTTAACCTTCCTGATTTTAAGACTTACTAAAAATTTACTTTAATCAAGACAGTATGATATTGGCATAGGAATGGATATATATATAGAGAGAATGAAGCAGAATTGAATATGAAATAGAGCCACATACATGGCTCAATTGACTTTTTTTGAGGAGTAGTTAAGATTTTATTCACCTTTTTAAAATGTTTTACTCAATCATAATATACATACAGAAAAATGCACATGATCAGTTGATTTTTGACAAAGATGACATGTTAATTCAATGAGGAAGAGATGATCTTTTCAACAAATAGTGCTAGAATAATTGGATATCCGTATGCAAAAAAAAGATAACTTCAACCTGTATGTTACATCATATGTAGTAATAAACTTGAAATGCATATTAGAACTAAATGTAAACACTAAAACTATACAAATTCCAGAAGTTGTGGAGTAGTTCTCTTCCAGAAGAGAACATGAGAGGAAATCTTAGTGACTTTGGGTTGAGCGAAAATTTCTTAACTAGGACACACAAAACACAAAAAGAAAAAAATATTCGTAACCTGCACTTCATCAAAATTAAAAACTTTTGCTTTTTAAAAGACATTTAATGATGCAAAAAGCAAGGCACAGACTGGGAGAAAATATTTGCAAAACATATATCTAATAAAAGACTTGTATCCATAATATAGAAAGGACTCATAATCAATAATAAGAATGGGCGAAAGATTTGAACAGAAATTTCTCCAAAAAGATACAAAAATGGCAAATAAGCATGGGAAGAGATATCAACATCATTAGACATTAGGGAAGTGGAAATTAAAACCACAATGAGATACCACTACACACCAATTAGAGTGGCAAAAATCACAAAGACTGAGCGTACCAAATTGGGCTTGAATAATACCTTCTGATCCATGAGCATGGCAATCTCTTTGTTTATTATTATTACTATTACCAATTCATTTATTTAGTCTTCTTCAATTTCTTTCATCGATGTTTTATAGTTTTTAATTGGTATTGTATTGTAAAATTTATACCTAAACCTTTCATATTTTTTATTTTATTACAAAGGGCATTGCTTTATTTCTATTTCAATTGTTTTTTGCTAATTTATGTAGAAATAAAATTGTACATCACATGACTCTGTTAAGCTTATCTATTAATTCAGTAGATTTTTTTTGCATATTCCATTATGTTCTGTGGAGACAATCATGTAGCTTGGTGAATAAAGGCAGTTTTACTTCTGTTCCAATTGGCATTGTTAAAGAGTAACCATAACTTTTATACGCTGCTGGTAGAAATACAAAGTGGTGCAGATACTCTGGAAAACATTAGCAGCTTATTTTAAAGTAAAACATACTACATGACCCAACTTTACGCAAGAGAAGTGGAAACATAGATCCACACAAAGACTATGATGCAAATGTTCATCGTTGCTTTACTAATAATAGCCCTAACCTAGAGGAAACCCAAATGCTCAAAAAGTGATGAATGAATAAACAAATTGTGATATATCAATACAATGGAATAATACTCAACAGAAAAAAGGAATGAACTATACTGATATCCTACCGATATACACAACTTGGATAAGTTTCAAAAGGATTATCTAAGTGAAAAAAAAACAGACACAATAGCCTATAAAATATATTTATTTCATTCTTGTGAAATTCTAGAGAAGGTAAAACTATAGTGATAAAACTTTGTGCACTTGGGCGGGACAAAGGCAATGTACATAACCTAAACATTTGTGTCCCCGTAATATGCTGAGATAAAAAAAAATTAAAAAAAAAACTGTGCATATATTGTATTTTTCTTAAAAATAAAAAAAGAAAAGGAAAACAAAACAAATTGTGGTTCTTTGCCAACCTGTACATCATACTATAGTAGAAGACCTGTAGCTATCTTAAAGATTTTTAACAGATGACAATCAAAGATTTACTTACAATCACGTGGTGAATGAAGTAGATGACTTCATTCAGTAGATGACTAAGCTGAATTTTTGTTGTTTTGGGTCACTGAAATGTGACTGTAACAAACATTTTTTTCTGGTGACTCCAAATGGGCTCTGAGAAAACTTCGAGAAAAGTAGCTCTGAAAATGATATCCTTAGTAATTGCATCATTGGAATAAATTTATAGCCTCATTGAGTTCAGTATGTTGAAGGATATAGTGTTTTAAGAATTCCTTTTATATAAAAATATAGTTTACTTTTACTTTTCTCTTTTAAATCACTCTTTTTTTCCAAACAATCACTTTGAATATTCATTGGGGACAGCCAATAAATAGTACCTGATTTTCAGATGAAGAACCAAGATCAGAATCCACGGAACTAGCCCAAAGGCTGCAAAGCCCTCCTGAGCATTAACTAGGGTGACCAATAGGCCAGCAGCTCCACAGTCAGGAGTCCCCAAAAAGGATAAGAAATAATTTTCTAATAAGCAAAGCTGTCTGAAATTGACATGGCCTATCTTGAGGAGAAGGTGAATTCCCCTGGTTCAAGTGGCAACTGCAGGGTCCTTTGGCAGGAACAGAGGAGAGAAGCTTCAAGCATCAGCTGGGCTGTTGGACTGAGGCAAGCACTCTGGGTGTGGGCTGGAGCCAGGCTCCCCAAACGCGCTATGCCTGGAGGTGTCTTGAGCCTTACAGGGGAGACTTCATCTGGCTTTAGACCTTGTGGATGTTTAGATGATAAATTTTCTGTGACACGCCATTTGAATTCATATTTCAGTATGACAGTCCTCTAACCTGTTGTTAAAGATGTTGTCAAATGCCTTCATACGGTTCTAAAAGATACCATTCTGTATGGGTTGAAAGTAGCCGCAGAGATCATTCGCAGTCAAGCAGACGTGCATATTTCTGTTTGTTTCAGTGCCACCAATATCTTTTCCTGACTCACTCACTCAGTTTTCTGGAAAATAATTGATGAATTTAATTTTCCCTCATTATTGTTTTAAATGAAGAAGTTGTTAGATCTCAAAATTCTAGAAACATGTCTTGGGGTAAATGCTGAAAGGCATGATTCTTTTTCCAGAAACACCTGTGGCTTAAAAATACATATTCAGTGCATGAAAGAGGTAACGTCTTCTTCCAAATAGCCAGGCAGAAGAGGGGACAGCAGCCCCAGAAAGTCAAGTCTGCCAGTGCCTGAGCTGTTCTGTTCAGGACACCGTCTTTAATGAAGTTGAAGATTTACTTCATAGTCACGTAGAGAAGGCGAAACTTGCTTTCTGGAACCAGCATGTTACATGCCTCCCTCCTTAGAAGTTAAGAGAGCATGAACACAGATTCTTTTCACTAAATTAATTCTTACTGTAGTCCTTCTGCTTATTAGTTCAACAAATACTTAGTGAACCCTCGTGTGCACAGCACCGCGGGAGGTGCTGTGGGGAACGCAGACAGAAAGACAATACCAACCCTAGCCTGATATAACCAAGTGGCTTTTGGGCAGGCAAGACGGAAGAGTAAGCAACTACCACTGAGTATGTGAGGCATGCCGTTGAATAGATTGGAAAATAAGGGGCAGTGGAGGTCACAAGAAGGAAAGGCTGCTTCATTTGAGCTGTTTAAGGGCAGGGTGGTTTATATGAGCCATGCAGTCCTAAGAATGGGATACGAGTGTTCTCTTTGGCAGAAATGTCAAGGAGAATGAGAGGCAGTTACATCTGGTGATTGGGACATTGCTGTTGACCTTCAAGAGTAGGAGTTTCAGGTATCGGAAGCCAGGCTGTAGTGAGCTCCAGGCAGGAGCATTTGAGGAAATGGAGAGGTGGCCCCTCATTGGAGATGTGTAACAGCAAAGGGGGAAGTACAGCAGAATCAATGAGAATGTTTTTATCTTCATAAGAATAAATTGTTATTTGGAAGGAGAGAGGCTAGACATGTCTACAAAAAAACCAATTAAATTGTAGAATCCTGGAGAACATAATGTTAATAAAGGAAAGAACCACAGGATAATTGTTAGCATTTTGATACGGAAATAAGCTGGCATGAAACGTGTTTTTGCATTTTATGAAAAAGCATTAAATTAAGAAACTCAAATATCATTGTTGATTACTAATTCAAGTGAGAAGTTGCGGAGGAGGAAGGATTAAAAGTAGTTCCTTATTTAAACTCTTGTTCTTTAAAGAACATTAATGTCTTTATCTTCTATTAAAATAGTAGTAACTTAATGGGATTGTTCCTCTTCTTCTCAATGGCACATCAAGGAACGCACACCGAAGATCGGGGCTTGTTGTGCTGACCACTGTTTTACATCATTGCTTATTTGAGTAAGATGGGGAAGAAAGGAGAGTCAGGCAACACCCTTGATAGATAAACTTACAGTTTCCATGAAGCTTACTTTACCATAGTATGGGCATTTTCAGGGTGCTGTCATTCAGGAGTAAGGGCAAGACCATTCAGTGTGTCAGTTTTCACGGGTAGGGCTCAAACGTTGAGCAAATAATTGCGTGTGTGGCTTATGCGTGATTACTAAACCTTCTGAACGCGTATTCCATTATGCTACCTGTTTGCTGTCTGAGATCAACATAAATGCCTCTCGCTCCTTCGTGATGCAGTGTGTTGTTTAAAGGAATGGTTTCAGCTGCAGGCCTCTCAGGGGTTGCCCTTGTCCTCCTCAGACACAGGTGCGTTTGCAGTGGTGAACAGCCATTCCTTGTCCTTGCTGGGGAAGCTGACCATCAGTGCCGCCTTCAACATCGTTTATATCTACACCTCTGAGCTTTACCCTACGGTCATCAGGTACGTGTCCCTCGCAGATGCATTCTTCACATGTTCTGAGTTGTGTCGTCTGTGCTTGCACTGAGAGAGGTGTGGAGTCGGTGTCGGGCCAGCAGCAGTCCAGGAAGCATTTGTAAACTCAGAGCCTGTCTTTGCAGGCTGCTCTTTGCCTGCTTGGCTGGGGAAAGTGTAACTATATGTAGCTCCTGTAAATTGTAAGAGAAGTACTCTATACTGGACATATCTCATCACCCAAACAGCGCTCAGATGCTGATACTATTTTGATGGGTTTTATTTATTCAGTCACCCATCCTGTGTCTGGCACATAGCAGACAAGGGAACAAGGTCCCTGTTCTCACAGAGCCTACAGTTTAGCACAAAATGTACACATTTTTGAAAGATAATTTCATATAGTAATAAGCAAATATTAGATTTAAATATTACTTGGTAAAGCTGGTTTTTAGTGAGTAGTTCATGCTTACATTGAAAAGAATAAATTCCAAGCCTAAATTTCCTCTCTTAAAATAAGTCTGAAAACAAAAAGCAAGCACAAATTTGAAGGATGGCGGGGCAGCTTAAGTTTTGCAGAACCTCCCATGTGGACTGGGCCGGTATGCCCTCAGCCAGTCCTTGCCCAGTCTGTTCAAGGATCATCCCATACAGATCCTTCTCCTTCCCTTATCCATTCAACAAGGCTTATGGGTCTTCTGCCTGTTAATTTAAAATCTCTTTTCCCAGTAGGAGATCAGATTATCTGCAATTGTCTAGTCATTTCCTACTTGATCCTACTGCCCACTTCTCTGGCTACTGCCTGTAAAACTAGGATCATGATTTTGTCCAAACTGGGACACTTCTGAGAGCAAATGTGGGTGTTATTAACAAGTTCAGCTGGGATAACAGAATTATTTACAGTCACCCTACCTAAAACCGTTACCATTCTCTCTCTCCAGCTCCCACCGCTTTCAGCCCACATTCTACCCCCATGAAGTTGATTGTTCTTGGTTTCCTGACACTATATGCTTAGTCAATTCCTTTTTATATGTCTGACCTTTTAATATTTTAATAGTTAATAAGTTGAGTTTAAATAAATGGGCAGACTTTTCAGACATAAACCATGGCTCTCTATGGGTTTCACTGATAGGAAACCCGAGACACAAAGATCTACAAAAACATTTGATAAAAAATATTCAAATGCTCATTTCCGCATCATTTTCTATAGCTGCACTGCCGCAATATTATAGTTATTAGCCTCATGTGGCTATTTAAATTTAAATGGTAATTAATTAAAATTCAATAAATTAAAAATTCAGTTCTTCATTCTTACTGGCCACATTTCAAGTACTAGTAGTCTAGTGGCTTCCATATGGACCATGTAATTACAGAATATTTCCAGCACCACAGAAAGTTCTAGCATGCAGCACTGCTCTATGTGCTTTTGCTTTACGATATACTATTCTAGGCCCACTGCCCTACCCCTAGGGTCTTTTAATACCCCTTTAGAACTTACTAATTTTTTTTTTCTTTCTTCTTTTTTTTTTTTTTACTTACGCCTTTCAGGAATGTTGGGCTTGGCACTTGTTCCATGTTCTCCCGAGTTGGTGGGATCCTTGCTCCCTTCGTCCCCTCACTGGTTGGTTTGTACCTCCTGGTTATGTTTTTCTTGATTCTCTGCTTTGGAAATGCTTGTGCTTTTGAGTAGAAAGAGGTAATGAACAGATGTCATTTACGATCAGGGACACAAATGTGAACCTTGTGCTTTTTAGATACTATTTCATCAGGGCAGATGAGCTCTTAACCAAGGATGCATTTGTCCTTGATGGGTCTGATTTCTTGTTCATCTGGATTCACTGGGGCTTCAGCTAATGCCAGCATACCTTGCTCCTGTCTCCGTTAATAAGTTGGTCAATTGGTAAATGTTTATTAAACCTCTGCTGTGTGTTGGGCTGTATGTTAAGCACGTTATGCATATCATTGCATGTAATCCTCACAATAACCATACGGGGTAGGCATTGTTGTTACCCCTGTATCAAAGATGAGAAATGCTGCAGAAGGAGGTTAAATACCTTCCCCAAAGGCACACCACTTGGAAAAGAAATTTAGAGGCAAAATATGCCTAGCAGTGTGTCTGTTAACATGTTTTTGGCATTTTCTAAGTTTCATGGTCAAAAGAAAGGGGGATAATACTAAATCCTTCCAGTCTTAAAATACTCTGAAAGACCCAGGGGGTCCCTATGCAAATTTCTCTTTGGTCTGATTTATGACTTTTCTAGCCAAGACTGTTGAAAGGTGACTAGATCTGGTATGGGGCTTGTGTACCTGTTATGTAGACAACTGTTCATTCACTTCTTAGAAAACTGAACTCACCGCTTTTTAGTAAGGTATGTCTGAGAAATGCTATTGTAGCCTTTTCATTTTCTGAGTTGCAATACGTTTTCTTGTTCTGAGTATCGCTCCATGTCTTGTGCTTAATTTTAGGTCCCAAGACCCTTCTTACGAAGGAGTCATGTAAACTCCATGTTTCATTCTGCAAAATGAAGGTGTTTATTGTTAAAGAGATCCAACTTTGGATGGCTATCCTAGAGCATTGAAATAGCCAGCACTGTGTTTCTGTTGATTGCTGCTGAGTTTAGAAGGGGAAGGTGTGTGTTCCCCTTGCTTCAACAACACACCCATGGTGCTGGACATGTGTTTGCATGTACGGGGCTAGAAATGACACTCCTTCCTTCCCCCTTCTCCCCCTCTCCCTGTCCCTCCTACTTCTCCATTATCTCTTCACTTTGAAAAAATCAGGAAAAAAATTGGGAGGAAATCCTAATTAGTAGTGGATCCACCCATAGAATTTGGAAGCCCAAACCAGAAGATCAGAAAGCTTACCTATGCAGGAGCTAGGTATAGCTTCCTCCATAGCTTCCTCCTATGCAGGAAATCTAGAATATCGATCAGCTCTGAAAGGCCCCAAAGCATCGTCCTGCAAGCAGTTGTCTCCTGTGTTATCTTTGAACCTGTTTGTATTGAAATATTTCAGTTTTTCTGATACAATCTTTTGGATTGCTGAAACAATGGCTTGTATCACCAGCCTGTTACCATGTTGAGTTTATGTCGTTTAGAAACCATGTGTATGTGGTTTTTTTCCCCCCAGATCTTTTGTATCTTTCATCCCTGGACCTCTCAGTTATGGTGTTAAGGTATATGGGCTGGTTTGGCCAATTCCAGGGTTGAGACCTTTAAAGTTCATCATCAGCAAATATTTTGGGATGTCTATTATGGGAAGAGTATGTGGGGATCTTGGTGTTCTAAGCTGCTCACCTGGAGTGGAAGCTGAACACCAGACTTCTTTCAGCTCCGGCCACTCAGCCTGTCTGCCTCAGGTCAGCACGGCCTCTTCTCCTCCGGTGCTTCTGACCCACAGACCAGGGATGGGTTTTATTACTCACTCTCCTCTACATGCCTGAGAGGCATCGTAAGGTTCCCCAGGGTAATTATGTATGAGGAAGAAGTGGTTGGGAGTGTAGTTTATCAAGAGGCCTGAACTGGGTGGTAAACATGACAGTCTCTGGGTCACGAGACTGCTGGTGTCGCCTGCTGAGGAAACTAGCTCAGTTTGTGTTTGTTTTCATTGCACTCCCCGCCCTCACAGAAATACGTGCAGTGGTCTTTGCCCTTCATTGTCTTTGGAGCCACCGGCCTGACCTCGGGCCTCCTGAGTTTGTTATTGCCAGAAACCCTTCACAGTCCCTTGCTGGAGTCGTTTTCCGACCTTCAGGTGTATTCCTATCGCAGGCTGGGGGAGGAAGCGCTCTCTCTGCAGACCTTGGATCCTCCACAGGTATGAGGTTATTTTTCCTGATCATTATACCACTTGGATGATGACACTTGAAAAAAAGACTGTCCGGGTCAGACTAAATAGAACTGAATAAAACTGGAAAACGAAGGTGGGATCTAACAGCAGATGATTTCAGAGGAGGAGACATGATCGATGCTTCATTAGCCTTCTTAGAACGCTTTAGGGGCTATTTCTTGGGGGAATAGGTGTCATAAAAATACATTTGCCAGTTGACTAGCTAGGCAGTAATTTTCACTTTGGAAGTGTCATGACGTCATCCCACTGCCCTTTTCTCCTTTCCTGTTGCAGTGTGCGGACAAGGAAAGCACTTCAGGGAGCGAGAGTGAAGAAGAGGAAGAATTTTACGATGCAGATGAAGAGACTCAGATGATCAAGTGAAGAGCCCCAGATTCCTCCTTGGAAGCAAAGATTGTCTTTTATGCCTCTAGCTAAGGCAGGTTCTTCCATGAATCTTAAGAGGGTTGTAGAAAGAAAGCCTTGGTTTGAACACACATAGATGGTATTCAGCTCGGACTGATTTTTTTCAGGCACCAAGGGAAGTTGGAGAAGAGATTTCATGAGCGACAACATCACTGCATTGAAGGAATAGTTAATTTATCCAAAATTCAAGTGCAGCTCAGAATCATGACCTCTGGCCGAATCACTCAAATCCACATTCCAGAGTGGTAGGCTCATTTGTTTCTAGAGGTTTGATCATGTTGCTTTTCCTTCATTATTACCTAAAGGCAGAAATGTAAAATTTCTCACCATTTTAGTGAGATAAGATAAACAATCCTTAAGAGTTAATCTTTAGCTGGGCGTGGTGGCTCACGCCTATAGTCCCCACTCTTTGGGATGCTGAGGTGGGAGGATCACTTGAGGCCTGGAGCTCAAGATCAGCCTGGGCAGCATAGCGAGACCTCTTCTCTACAAAAACAATTTACAATCTAGATGAATATGGTTGTGCACGCCTGTGGTCCCAGCTACTCCAGAGGCTGAGGCGAGAGGGTCACTTGAGCCCAGGAGTTCAAGGCTGCAGTGAGTTATGATCGGGCCACTGTACTGCAGTCTGGGTGACACAGAGTGAGACCCTGTCTTGAAAAAAAGAAAAACAAAAAAATTTAATCTTTGTACCATGTTTGACATTTGTCCCATCAGTTGCTGCTTATCAGGAATTTTCTGATGTAGATTGATGTCAGCATTTCAACTTTGTGTCCAAGGTCATTTGTGTGTTCCGAGGCCCTCCAGCTTTATCTCAGCTGATGAAATTAGCATCCTCAGCTTGGTTCCCAGCCTATTGGTTGACTTGGGCTCCTTAAACCTTTAGTCCAACAGATAATTCATTAATAAAAACCAGATGCACCAAAGCAGTTTACATAGAGGCAGAGGTGCAGCTGTGCCTCCCTGTTAGCTCCTTTGATACTTAAATTGTGTTATTTATTCAGTTCCCATTTATATGCATCTCCCGAAAAATCTCCGTCTAAGATTCTAGTACTTCAAAATTGTACACAGTAAATAATAAAGCTTTAAATAGAGGGAAGTTAAAAAGTGATGTGTGGCCAGGCCCAGTGGCTCACACCTGTAATCCTAGCACTTTGGGAGTCTGAGGCCAGAGGATCACTTGAGCCCAGGAGTTGGAGGTTGCAGTGAGTTGTGTTTGTGCCACTGCACTCCAGCCTGTATGTGACAGAGCAAGATCCTGTCTCAAGCAAACAAACACATGTGACATGTCGAACATGTGGATGTAAAGAAAAAAGGTGCAGTTTTTAATAAGGGAGAAAAGAAATCTATCTTTCGCAATTTTTTTTTGCTTCGGGTGTGCGGTGAGGGACTTGGGCAACATTTAAGAACCTAAACTCTTCCTGTCCTAGATTAGCCTGTACCTATTTAGTCAGAATGGAAGGCTCCATGATTTCATAGGAAATACTGGTTTTTCATTAAGTGCTACCAACTTTAAAATGAATCAGAATCATAACTTAGTTTCCTAAAATCACGTGCTAAAAATATCTGTTTCCCTGTGAAACTTGAATACCATCTCAAATAGGAGTATAAACCTGGAGGCAACAAGCTTAGGCAACATGGCTTTAGGTCAGTTTCCCAACTTGGATATTTCTGTGTTTTCAGAATTTCCATTTCTGCTAATTTCTTAGAGAAAAAGAAATTGCATTACAGGTAAAGAGAAGATGTCACTGTGTCTGCTTCTGGAAATCTTGGAGTCATCACCCCCAGTTGGCTCTAGATGCTATTCTCTTCCACATTGATGTCTCAGTTTTTACTGCATCAGTCTATACCTTTATTTTTATTAAAGTATTTTTATGTCCTTTATGCCGTTGATTATGTATTGAGCTCTTCATAAACAGGGCCCATCTCTACTACTGTTTATTTCTCCCTGCCATGCCCAGAACATGGGCTTAGACATAGTAAGGACCTAATAAATATTACTGTTCCAGGGAAATTGTGGAATTCTTCCCAGTATCATTTTTGCAAATCTCAGGAAAATCTGACTCAGACCCCCAAATTGTGGAATCCTGTTTTTCTTTCTCTGGAAAATGGAGACCTACTCACTATTAGGATAGGAAGAGAAGAAGAACTTAGACACTTGGAAGTTCTTCTTAAATGATTGGGCATTTGAAATAAAGCAGTGAACTAATGTATACATAATTTTTGATTGATTGGAGCTTTCTTTGTATTGTAAGAGTGACATACCCCACTATGGAAAATTTGGAAACTAGAAATTTAAAAATGTATCACCCATAGACCCAACATCTGGAGACAACCTGTATTATGGCTTCGTTCCATTTGAAGACCAGTTGGGAGTCCATCTCTATTGGCACCGGGGTTCCCTCTGCCTCTGGCTAAATAGATGAGGATTCAATTAGTTCTGTCCCTGGGTCTCCTCCTTTCTTAGCTATGGGTTGGAAGAAAGGAGGGAGAGATCCTACAGTTTGAATATGTGTTGCTTAGTAAGGCTGAGCTGGCCATCAGCTGCTAATGTCAGATGTGTCACTAAATTTTCTTTCTAGATGGTTCTTTAGCAAACTTTAATAATTACTGTTTTTTATTTATATCGCCTTTATAAAAGCAGAATTTTTTTTCTTTGGATAATAACTGCTGAAGAATATTGTTTGTAGAGAATGTGCACATGTATATATTTGCATTGATTATATTGAAAAACTTTTAATTCATAGGTAATGCATATTTTGTTTGTACAGATGATTGTAAAAATATCCTGGTTTTTTTCTATTCTAAATTAAATTTCTTTTCTCCTAAATACAGTAAGAAAAATGTAAGACACATAAGAAACCCATTGTTTACAGGGTTAATGGTCTCGTTAACAACTTGGCTAGCACCTTTACACCATCCAGATAAGTTGAAAGAAACCGTGTTGCAGTTTTCTGATTTTATGAGTTAAAACTACCATCCCATTGAAAAGCCAATACTTGTGATTCGGTTACTTTCAAGCAATGAAGATATTGTTTAGTATTTTAAAATGAGCAAATAAAATACAAAAAATGAACAAAAGTTTCTGGGGCATTATTTAAGTGACTATAATTTGGATGGCTATTTTTATGGCAGTCAAATTGATGAAGATATTGTCAGTAGATGATTTTTATTCTTAACAAATACATATTGAAATAATTGTCACTACTATATGAGAATTAAAATATAGCTTTCCATTAGGACTTACTTCTTCATATAAATTCTTGATCATTGGTTCTTAAATTGGCAGGCTATCTCTAAAGGATTATAATTTGTTTTAGCTAAATAAAATGCAGGTATCACAGCTTCTTGTGAATTTAATAAAGGATCACAAAGCATAGGGCTTTTCTTTCATTATCACAGAATATCTCAAAATGTATAGTAGCATCTTTGACAAACAAATAGAGAATCTGTTAGAGATTATGGATATGTGGAACAGAGGTTGTAGCAAAGTTGAGGAGTCATGGGTATGAAAGATAACTGTAAAAATACTTTTGAAAGAGAAAAATGCAAAAATGATGCCTTGTGGAAAAATCTATCGAAGTAGTACATCACAGGAGAAAGACCTTATGATTATTACCTCAGTAGATACATGAAGATTATTTGACAAAATCCAACACTTTTTCAAAATAAAAGCTATTAGCAGACTAGGAATAAAAGGAAGCATCTTTAACAAAATAAAGGCCATAAACTCTATGAAAACAGGGTACATGTCTTTCTTTTTTCCTACTACATTCCAGCCTGTAGCACTGAACCCAGTGTGTTGTGAGCATTCAGGTATTTTTGAAGGAATGCAGAAATCTGCATATGAGCTGGATTGTTACATTGAGCTCGAAGGCAAACAAGGACTGCACTATTCATCTTAGTAACCTTAAGAACTAGCACAGTATCGGGACATGGTAGGCATTTATTTCAATTTTTAAACAAACGGATGCTCAGACACATTGTCAGAGGAATGACAAATCATTGGCTTAACTGGTCTGTATACTTATTCATAAGGGATATTATTCCCCAAAATCAGTTTGAGAAAAGGTCTATGGGTTATTTATCTCTGAGAAAGCAATTTATAGATGCTAGAAAGGCCCTCATTCCACCTTAACCTTCTCATTACCCAATCTCACCATTTTGTGCAAAGTTATAGTTAGACTATAACTTTGTAATGTATTCTAATTTTTGGAATGATTAGAATACCTTCAAGAGGGAAGTGGTCCCTTTTAACAAGGTTTAAGATGTCTACCTTGAGAATGGAAGTAAGCAAAGAGGGATTGATAATTAAATAATAATCTTGTCCATATACTTACAGACTATTACCAAAGTACCATTCAGCTTACTGAGTTGTAGAATAAATGAATTTCGTGATGTTTTAAAATTGAGATATCTCCCTGCCCCCATAAAGAGGCAATCTACCCTATGAAGGTATTCTCTGAAAGAATTTTTGGCATACTGATCACTGTTGTAGCATTCAGGTTTCTTAAAATAATTTATCTAATGGAAACAGCATATAAAAGTTCAGAAATGATGTCACTTTGGTTCCGGGTATTTGAGGATCAACACATTAAGAAAAAAAATCTTCAGGTGTTTGATCAATGTTTAGATTTTGCTAGATTACTCGGAAGGTGGTTGTCATATGTTGACTAAAATGCAGGTCACTCTTGATTTGCCAGAGGAATGCTTTGTCAATGAATAAATACCTGAAAACAACTGACAGTAAAGCCTAAGGGGAAAGTTTGACAAGGTGGTTGTATTTATTTCTCCATCCTGCTACATCCCAGAAAAAGGTATTTATTAATTGGTAAGTAAGTTCCAAACCATCTTCAAGACCAAAAAATGCATTCAGATGCCATTGAGCTGTTGAATTCTATAGTTACTGGTTTACTGATACCATAGTAGAGATGAGGTGTAGCAGACACACTTTCACAGTAAAAGAATTTATGATCTTCCCAGGCCAGTCCACGGGAGAGGGAAAGGCTTGATAAGGATTCAGCTGATAAGGAGAAGAATGACAAAGTTGAAGACCTGGGGCAGCAGCCGAGAATTTTGGAAACGAAATTTCGTCATAGAGCATAGTTAATGTTGTTGTGGTTATGTGGAATGTTAGAGTGAGTTACACAGAGGAATAAAGTCACTAATAAGTTTTGTTAGCAAAGGTGTCATAAAGTGACACCCAAATGAGAAATAGTGACAACCTAGACTTTGTGTATCTTCAGTTTCCTTTTAAGCATTTCAAACCACTCCAGATAGCTTCAAGTTTATCCTTAGGTAGCTGTGCACAAAAGATTTCTTCAATTAGTTTTTAGTATTCAAGAGTTGTTCATCAGATATTTTGGTAACTACTGTGTGTCACGTCCTATTCTAGATGCTGGATTAAAAGAGATAGCATGTATTGTTTTTCCCTGGGCTTATTTTCCCTTGGGCTCTGTTTAATGCTGGTGATGATGGTGACAATGACGACTGTGATGGTCTTGACTACCATGCGTTGAGTACCATGTTCCATGTCACCGTGTTAGTACATTCCTTGGTTATGTCATGTGATTCTCACAACTCTATTAGGTGGTTTTATAATCTCTACTCAATTGATGAAAACAATGAAGCTAAGAGACATTAAATAACTTGCTCACAGTCACAGCTAGTAAGTGGCAGTGCTAGGTCTCACATGTCAAGGCCCACTCAAGTGCCCCCTCTGCCCTGTCTCCTGTGAAAAAGCTCATCAAGAGAAGAAAGAGGGCTCACTTCTGTTTCAAAGACTATTAGAAATGGCTCCTACTCCTCCCTGGTTTTCAGGACAAGAGAGGGAAGTTGAGAACAGACTCTGGTGGAATCCAAGGCTTAGACGTTTTGATTAGCCTTCCTCTGGAGGTGGACCATTTTAAGGATTCTAATTAGTTAAAGATTCTTCTTGATTTTTAGAAACATCAAGATTTTTTTCTTGAGAATTAAGTCAGTGGAGGAATTCATTCATCAGTCAATAATACAAATTGGGAAGCTTGTCAAGACTCAGATTCCTCATTAATGAGCTGAATCCAGTTAAGATCTCATAGGGGGCTGGGCACGGTGGCTCCCGCCTGTAATCCTAGCTTTCTGGGAGACCGAGGCAGGCGGATCGCTCAAGGTCAGGAGTTCGAAACCAGCCTGAGCAAGAGTGAGACCCCCGTCTCTACTAAAAATAGAAATTAATTGGCCAACTAAAAATATATTAAAAAAATCAGCCAGACATAGTGGCACATGCCTGAGTCCCAGCTACTCGGGAGGCTGAGGCAGAAGGATCGCTCGAGCCCAGGAGTGTGAGGTTGCTGTGAGCTAGGGTGACGCCACGGCACTCTACTCCGGGCAACAGAGTGAGACTCTGTCTCAAAAAAAAAAAAAAAAGATCTCATAGGGAAGATGACAAAACTCTTCTCCATCTCTAGGATGGCTTTGGGATCACTCTCATTATTTGCTTTGGGGAAACTATTAACCTGCCATTCCACCAAGTACATTCAAGAAATGTTCACTGTCGACCTACTATCTCCCAGGCATTGTAGCAGGCTTGGGGCTGTCAAGGATCAGTGAGGTGTGAGCCTTTCCATGGGATACGAGGGGCAGGGAGAGGGACAGATTGGAGGAGGGGTTTGAAATACCTTAAATGGGTGAAAGGCCTTGGTGGAATTAGAGCCTCAGGTATCCAAGTTTGGGAAACTAGCTAGTAACTAGCTAGATAATGATTGCTTCTCAAGGAAGAATTTCTTGAGAAATGAGACCTCAGGCTGACATTTCTGCTAGAGTTTCACTTCTAAACTATCCCTCCCCCTCTGCTTTAATTATACCTCTGGCCAAACCTGTTATCTGGAGAGGAAGCTTGCTGCTGTCAGTAAAGGGACACATAAACATACCCTCTTGGTACACAGAAGGCCCTTTTCAGATCAGCCACATTTCAAAGCCCAGAGCAAACAGACCTTTCCAACTACCACCATTTTTCTTTCACATTCCTCATTAAATTTCTTTATTTGATGCTTAATAATTTTTAGCTTTGAAGTAGTACAAAATATTCCCAAAGACATTTTAAGGACCCTCCAAAGTCTTCATAATCAACAATATATAAATAATGGTTTTAGAATCAGGGAGACATTCTCATTTTCCTCATGTGTAACATGAAATGTTAATAATACCATATTTATTATAAGTCTTGTGATGATAACTGACATGTATGTAAAATTCCAACTGCCAAGTAGTAGGACTTCAATAAATTTTACCACTTAGGAACTGTACAAGATGTTAAAACAAGGATTTAATGTGCACATTTAAAAGTGGTTTTTTTTAAATGAACTCTCATGGTTCTATTTCCAAAAAATGAAGCTGATACTAAATGTTTCAAGAAAACATTTTCACTTGATCCACTTCATTTGCCAAATCATCATGTAACTGAGGAAACAGGACTTTTTAAAGATTACTTCCCTCTTCTTTATTGTCCTTGACGATCTTTCGTTCCCCATGCATAGAGGAATGCCTGTAAGCTGCATTCCCCTCCCACATTTAGGAAGAATCCCAGGATTGGGGAGGAGGCTGCAGCCTCCTTGTGGGAGGAGTGGAAGGATTGTAGGAAAACTACTTCCTCTGTGCCTGGACAGCGGACCGCTCTTTCCTTTTGGGAATCAGATTGGACGGGTAAGTGTGGGAGAGAGGTAACTGGGGCTGTATATGTGTGTGGGCGTGCACACGTGTGTGTGTGTGTGTGTGTGTGTGTGTGTGTGTTTTGTCTAAAGCTCTATAAGAGAACTGAGGAGGAAACCAGGAGCGCTGAGTGCACTGTGCTCTGGAGAAGGATCCTTTCTGGCTACAGGTGTGCTCAGGAAAAGAGTGTGATCTGTCAGAGTGTCATCTGTGTTTAAACTATGGAAACCCACGGGAGCCTCAGGTGAATGAAAAGAAAGCAAATTCAGTTACACATTATACACACCACCCTTAAGTGTGATGAACTGGTCTCATTATTTTAAGGACAAAAAAATTATTACCAGGCTCAGTTACATCTAGTTGTTCACCTAAGTGTTCTATCCTTTGCTCTTTCCTTTCCACTTTATAAATTCTCCCTGAGCAATCTTGACATCCTCTGCTCTGAATATTGAGTTTTATTGTTTGATATTACTTCTTTTTTTCGAATTACAAAAACAGTAGTATGTTGATTGTAAAAAAAAAAAAATATTGGACGATACATGAAAGGCTAACGAGGAAAACAAAAATTAAATACAATCCTGCCACCCAGAGATAACTGCTCCTAACCTTTTCTCCATGTGTGGGCAATGTTTCGTGACCTGCTTTTTTTCCATTCATCAATATGTCACAAACATTTTTTGACATTAATTATTCTTTTTCTATTTGTTTTTAAAGGCTGCAAAGTCTTGCATTACATGGCTACATAATTTATTTAGCCAATGTCTAATTATTAGATATGTAGTTTGTATAATTTTCCCTACTGTAAATGAGGCACACAGAGAGTTGACGTACTTCCCATGTTTCCTTCAGATGTGTTTTAAATGCAAACCTACTGAGTCAATGGGCATGATTTTTTAAAGTTTTGATGAAAGTCTTTATATCACTTTATACCGTCATTGTCTAATACATGAGGACCAGATTCCCCATAGACTCCTAAACACTATGATGTTTTTTTCTGGTCTTTGCCAAATTATCAAATTAGGGGGGGGAGAAGGGGCGGGGGAACAGGGGGTGAAAGAGGCGATGTCATGTTGTTAGGGCTTAATTTGCATGTTTTTGGTAACTAGAGATTTAATAGTTTTATGTTTATTAACCATTTGTATTTCTTCCTTTTTGGATTGCCTGCTCATTCTGTGTTGTAAAATTGTGTTTTCTAACTTTGAAGCTGTAAATTTTTATTTAGTTAAAGTTTTCAGTACCTTCAGCATGTGTTCCTCATACACACAGCTTCAGATAATTGCTCATCTCGTTTTTTCTTCTGGTTCCTTTTATGCTTTGTTTTTATATTCAACTTCCTTATCTACTTGGAATTTATTTTGGCGTTTGGCAGGATACAGGGGCCTGGCTCTACTTTTTTCTGAACGGCTGAGCATTTTCCTTTCCGCCACTTGTTCCTTCATTCATCTTGTCCCCACCAATTCAAAATGTCACCTTTATATTTCAGAGCCTAAGGATCCAGAGCTCTTGGATGATCATGACTGTTTAGGCAGAAGCAAAATTGGTGGAAGGAAACAGGGCAGTTAGTAAGGAGACCTCAACTTTATGGGCAGCATTTTGTCTATCGTACTTTTTAAAAAAAGATAAACCGCAAAAATGACATGTTTTCATCTGTAAAGTCTGGATGTATGGGCTCAGGAGGGCTTACTGTTTCTCCTGGTTCTCTATAAAATATTTGTGGAAACTGTGTATTCCCTGGAAATTTGAAATCACTAGGCCAGTGTGGTGGCTTACGCCTATAATCCCAGCACTTTGGGAGGCCGAGATGGGAGGATCTTCTGAGACCTGCTTGGGCAATATAGAGAGAGCTTGGCTCTACGAAAAATTTTCTTAAAAGTTAGCCAAGTGTGGTGGCATGGGCCTATAGTCCCACCTATCATCAGTTAGTTCTAATTTAATGGCAAGCACATGTCGTGTTTGTTTTTCCATTCTTTAGATACTTCATTTAGGATAATGGTCTCCAGTTCCATCCAAGTTGTTGCAAAAGGCATTAATTCATACTTCTTTTTCTTTTTATTTATTTTTTATTTTTTTGTTAGATCCCAGTGCTAGGCCAGACCCCATGGACTGAGGCTCCTAGAATACCCTTTCAGACCCAGGCTCCAAGATAGCCCCAGTAGACACAGGCTCCAGACCCATCCCAACAGTCCTAGGTGCCAGCCCCCAACCAGAATTTGGCCACTCTTGGCAGACTCAAGACTCAAGACCCACGACCCACCCAAGAACCAGGTTGGCTCCTGTCAACTCAGGCATCAGGTTGGCTTCCATGGATACAGGCTCCAGTCCTGCTCTTATGAACCTAGGCTCCAGACCCAATCCTATAGACCAAATCAACAGGTCTGTGCCAGTGGATTGAGACTTTGAGCCCAACCCTGTGGATCCAAGCCTGTGTAAGGATTCTAGCAGCGAGCTCACCCTTGGACTATGCCAGATAGCATGATCAGGCTGACTGATGAAGGGCTTTTCTAGATAAAACCAGTCTGCAAAGACTGGAATAAGTCCCTACTTCTTCAAATGCACAGACATCAACATAAGGCAAAAATAAGAACAAAAACAAAACAAACAAACAAACAAAAAACCAAGGGGACATAACACTACCAAGAGAACAAAATAATCTTCCAGTAGCTGACACCGAAGAAATGGAAATATATGAACTGCCCTACAAAGAATTCAAAATAATTGTTTAAAGGAAGCTCAGCAAACTTTAGGAAAATAGAGAGAAGTGAGCAAAGAGAAAGTCCAGAGGAAACACCCTCTTCTAGCCACATCGTATCTTCTCACTCTCTTGTGCCCTTAGGCATCACCTGACTTCCCTGTGACTCATGATCCTCATTGTAAAGACATAGTAATCTAGGCCGGGCGTGGTGGCTCACGCCTGTAATCCTAGCACTATGGGAAGCCAAGGTGAGTGGATCGCTCAAGCTCAGGATTTCGAGACCAGCCTGAGCAAAAGTGAGACCTCATCTCTGCTATAAATAGAAAGAAATTAATTGGCCAACTAAAGATATATAGAGAAAAAATTAGCCGGGCATGGTGGCGCATGCCTGTAGTCCCAGCTACCCGGGAGGCTGAGGCAGAAGGATTGCTTATGCCCAGGAGTTTGAGGTTGCTGTGAGCTAGGCTGACACCACGGCACTCTAGCCCGGGCAACGGGGTGAGATTCTGTCTCAAAAAAAAAAAAAAAAGACATAGTAATCCAAACCTTACAAAGAGATTGGGGAACATGGGGTGGGGGTGCACCAAGGCTAAGGAAAGGAGAGCAGTCTCTGGGGGTCTCCCACTCTGTGCCTCAGGTTCTAACCTCCACCTAGCTCATGCTTAACAGGTCCTTCTGACTCCAGGGTGAGGAGAGTTCCTAATTCATCCTTCTTTATGGTTGAGTAGTACTCTATGGTATACATATACCACATTTTATTAATCCACTCGTGAATTGATGGGCACTTGGATTGATTTGACATCTTTGCAATTGTAAATTATTCTGCAATAAACATTCAAGTACAGGTATCTTTTTTTTTTTATTTCAGCATATTATGGGGGTACAAATATTTAGGTTACATATATTCCCCTTGCCTCCTCTCCCCTCCAAGTCACAGCTTCAAGCATGTCCATCCCCCAGACAGTGCGCATCACACTCATTATGTATGTATATATCCATCCTCTCCTCCCCCCCATCTGCCCATCACCCGATAAATGTTATTCCGATATGTGCACTTAGGTGTTGATCAGTGAAATCAACTTTCTGGTGAGTACATGTGGTGCTTGTTTTTCCATTCTTGGAATACTTCACTTAGTAGAATGGGTTCCAGTGCTATCCAGGAAAATACAAGAGGTGTTATATCACCATTGTTTCTTATAGCTGAGTAGTACTCCATGGTGTACATATACCACATTTTATTAATCCACTCATGTATTGATGGGCACTTGGGTTGTTTCCACATCTTTGCAATTGTGAATTGTGCTACTATAAACATTCTAGTGCAGATTTCTTTTTTTATAGAACGTCTTTTGTTCTTTTGGGTAGATGCCCAGTAATGGGATTGCTGGATCAAATGGTAGATCTACCTGTATCTCTTTGAGGTATCTCCATATTGCTTTCCACAGAGGTTGCACTAGTTTGCAGTCCCACCAGCGGTGTATGAATGTTCCTATCTCTCCGCATCCACACCAACATTTGTTGTTTTGAGAATTTTTGATAAAATAATTTCTTTTCCTTTGGGTAAATAAATACTCAATGGTGACATTGCTGGATTGAATGGTAGGTCTACTTTTAATTCTTTGAAGAATCTCCATACTGTTTTGCATAGAGGCTGTACTAATTTACAGTCCCACCAACGATGTATAAACATTCTTTTCTCTCTGCATTCTCGCCAACATCTATTGTTTTTGGACTTTCTGATAAATGCCATTCTAAATAGGGTAAGGTGATATCTCATTGTGGTTTCAATTTGTGTTTCTCCAATGATTAGTGACATTGAAGACTTTTTTCATATGTTTATTGGCCATTTGTCTATCTTCTTTTGAAAAGCTTCTGTTTATGTTGTTTGTCCACTTTTTAATGGGGTTGTTTGGTCTTTTCTTGCTTGACTTCTTTGTAGATTCTGGTTACTAGCCCTGTGTCAGATGTATAGTTTGCAGATATTTTCTCCCATTCTGTAGGTTATCTATTTGCTCTATTGATTATTTCCTCTGCTGTGCAGAAGCCTTTTAATTTACTCAAGTCTCATTTATTTATTTTTGTTCATGCAGTAATTGCCATTGGTGTCTTAGTCATAAATTCTTTGCATAGGCCAATATCTAGAAGAGTTTTTTGTACATTTTCTTCTAGAATTCTTATTGTTTCATGCATTACATTTAAGTCTTTTATCCACCTTGAATTAATTTCTGTGAGTGGTAAGAGATATGGATCCTGTTTCATTCTTTGGCATGTGGTTATCCAATTTTCCCAGCACCATTTACTGAATAAGGCTTATTTTCCCCAGTGTATATTGTTGTCTGCTTTGTCAAAGATCAGTTGGCTATATGTGGATGGTTTTATATCTGGGTTCTCTGTTCTATTCCATTGGTCTATGTCTCTATTTTTGAACCAATCCCATACTGTTTTGGTTACCGTAGCCTTGTGGTATAGTTTGAAGTCTAGTAATGTGATGCCTCTAGATTTTTCTTTTTGCTTAAAATTCCCAGCACTATTTTTTAAAGGACTGGTTTTTTTCCATTAAATTATCTTGACATCTTGTTGAAAACCAGTTGGCCATAGATACATGAATCCTTCAACTTTGTTCTTCTTTTTCAAGATCGCTTTGGGTAGTCTTTGTCTTTTGTATTTCAGAATCAGCTTGTCGATTTTTGCCCCCAAAAAAAGATAGCAGGAATTTTTATAGAGATTGTGCTAAATCTGTAAATCAATTTGGGGATTATTGCCATCCTAGCAAAAGTAAGTCTTCCATTTCATGAACATGGACTATATTTCTACTTACGTAGGTCTCAATTTCTGTCAATGATGTTTTATAGTTTTTAGTGTACAAGTCTTGCACTTCTTTTGTAAATTTATTCTGAAGTATTTTATTCTTTTTGATGGTATTATAAATAGAATTTTCTTAATTTTATTTCCAAATTGGTTTTGCCAGTATATAGTAATAAAACTGACTTTACTGATTTTTTGTATGTTGATCTTGATCTTATATCCACTGTCTTGATGAACTGATTCATTAGCACTAATAGGTTTTTTTGTGTGTGGATTCCTTATCATTTTCCAGATATAAGATCATTTCAACTGCAAATAGTGATAGTGTTATTTCTTCCTATGATATGGATGCCTTTTATTTCTTTTTCTTGACTAATTTTCCTGGCTAGAACCTACAGAACAATGTTGAATAAAAGTGATGAGTGTGAAGATCTTTGTCTTCTTCTTGATCTTAGAGAGAAAGCTTTCGGTCTTTCTTCATCAAGTATGTGTTAGCTGTGGGTTTTTCATAGATGGCCTAACAAACTATCCATAGTTTTTTGATTATCTTTTATCATGAAAAGGTGTTGCATCTTGACAAATGCTTATTCTGCATCTAGTGAGATGATCATATGGGTTTACTCTTTATTCTACTAATATGGTATATTACATTGATTGATTTTCATATGTTATAATAAGGTTGCATTCCTGGGATAAATCCATTTGATCATGGTGTAAGACCTTATTATATGTTGCTGGATTTGGTTTGCTAGTATTTTGAGGATTTCTGAATCCATCTTGGTTTGTAGTTTTTTTTTTTTTTTTTTTTATTTTAATTACTTTGTGTGATTTTGGTATTAGTTTAAAAGTGGTATCAAAAAATAATTTAGGGAATTTTGTCTCATTTTTTTTTTTTTTTTTTTTTTTTTTTTTTTGTAAGAGCTTGTGAATGATTAGTATTATTTTTTTTTAACAATTTGGTAGAATTTACCCTGTGAAGCCACCTGATTCTGAGCTTTTCTTTATAGGAATTTTTTTTTTATTTTGATTATTTAACCTCTTTAATTGTTAATGGTCTATTCAGATTTTTATTTCTTCCTGAGTCAGTTTTGGCAATTTTTATCTTTCTAGAAGTTGTCCCAATTTATTTAGATTATCTAATTTGTTGGCACACAATTGTTCATAGTATTCCCTAATAATGCTTAGTATTTCTATAAGGTCAATAGTGATGCCCCCTCTTTCATTCTTGATTTCAGTATTTTGAATGTTCCGCTTTTTGTCTTGGTCATTCTAGCTAAAAGTTTATCAATTTTGTTGATCTTTTTCAAATTATCAACTTTGGGTTTCATTGCTTTTCTTTATTAATTTTCTATTCTCTATTTTATTTATTTTAATTCTCATCTTTATTACTTCCTTTTGCTTTTTTAAAATTTAGTTTGATCTTCTTTTTCTAGTTTTTGCAAATGGAATTTTAAAGTTATTGATTTGATATCTGTCATTGTTTTTAATATAGTCATTTACTGCTATACATTTTTCTCTAAACACTGCTTTGTCTGCATCTCATAAATGTTGATATGTTGTGTTTTCATTTTCATTCATTTCAAAATATTTTGTAATTTCTCTTGTGATTTCATTTTTGGTTATTTAAGATTGTGTTACTTACTTTTTACGTATTTATGAATTTTGCAAATTTCTTTCTGTTACAGATTTCTAATTTAATTCTATTAAAAGTTGCAAAACATAATTTGTATAATTTCTATCCTTTTAAATATATAAGGTTTGTTATATAGACAAATATATGGTTTCTCCTAGAGAATGTTTTACGTGCACTTGAGAAGAAAGTATATAATGCTGTAGTTAGGAAAGTGTTCTATGTATGTTTGTTAGTCTAGTTTGTTTATAATGTTCAATCTTCAATTTCCTTGTTGACCTTCTGCCTAATGGTTCTATCCATTATTGAAAGTGGGATATTGGAGTTTTCAACTATTATTGTTGAATTTTCTGTTTCTCCCTTTAATTCTGTCACTTATTGCTTCATGTATATGGGTTCTTGGTTATTATACATGTATATATGTTTATAATTATTATAACTTCTTGATGAATTGACACTTTATCATTTTAAAATATCCATCTTTGTCTATAGTAACAATTTTTATCTTAAAGTATATTTACATGATTTAGTATATCCATTTTAGCTCTCTTTTGGTTACCATTTCTTTTTCCATCCTATTACTTTCAGCCTATTTGTTTGAATCTAAAGTGTGTATCTCTTGTAAACAGCATGGAGTTGGTTCATGGTTTTAAAAATCTATTCTGTCAATCTCTGCTTCTTAATTGGAGTGCTTAATCCATTTGTATTTAATGTAATTACTAAGATAGGATTTACATTTGCCATTTTGCTATTTGGTTTCTGTCTTATTTCTTTTTTTGTTTCTCTATTCTTCCATTAACTGACTTTTTTAGTGTTAAATAGACATTTCCTATTACACCATTTAAATGTCTTTGTCATTTCCTTTACTATATATTTATTACTTATTTTGTTGACCTGGGGATTATAGTTAACATCCTAACTCATAACAATCTAATTCAGATTGATATCAACTTAACTTGAATAGTATACAAAAACTTTGCTCCTATATAGAAATGTTTTTTAACCCCACATTGTGCTGATATTATTATACAAATTACATCTTTATACTATATGTGCCCATCAATGTAGATTTATAATAATTGCTCTATACAGCTGTTTTCTAAATCAAATAGAAGGGAACAAAATAGAAACAAAATATATATTTATATTAAACGTGGATTTGAGTTACTGTCTAGTGTTCTTTGATATCAGCTTGACGGACTCCTTTTAATATTTCTAGGAGAGCTCTAGTGAAAAATTCTCTTGGTGTTTGATTACCTGTTAATGTTTTAATTTCTTCATTTTTGAAAGATAGTATTGCTTAGTATAGAATTCTTAGTCAACAGGTTGTTTTGTTTTTCTTTCAGCATTTTGTGTGTGTCATCCCAATGCCTCTTGCCTCCATGGCTTCTGATGAGAAATCCTCTGTTAACCTTATTGAGAATCCCTAGTATGTGATGATTCACCTCTCTTGAGGCTTTCAAGATTCTCTATTTGTATTTTAACAGTTTGATTATGTTGTGTCTAAGTGTGAATTTTTTTGAACTCCTATTTGTAGTTCATTGAACTTCTTGAATATGTAGATAATGTTTTTCATCAAATTTAGGAATTCTTCAAATATTCTTTTGTCCCTTTTTTTCCTCTTTCTTCTCCATCTGGGACTCTGATCATGCATTTTTTTGGTATGCTTGGCTGTGTCCCCCAGGTCTCAGAAGCTCTGTTAATTATTTATCCTTTTTTTATTTCCATTTATCAGACTGGATAATCTCGGTTGACCTATTATAAAGTTTGCTCATTCTTTCTTCTTCCTGCTCAGATCTGTTGTTCATTTTCTTAGTGAAATTTTTATTGTAGTTTTTGTACATTTCAACTCCAGAATTTCTATTTGGTTCTTCATAAATTTCATCTCTTTATTGATAATCTCTATTTGGTGAGACATTGTTCTCATATTTTCCATTTTGTTATTTAGACATGGTTTCCTGTAGTTATTTGGACATATTTAACACAGCTGATTTAAAGTTCTGGCCTAATAAATTGACTGTCTTGGCTACCTCAGGGGCAATTTCTATTGATTTTTTTTTTCCCTGTGTATGGGTCATCCTTTCTTGTTTCTTTGCATGTCTTATAATTTTTTTTGTTGAAAACTGGACATTTAAAATAATATAACATGGCAACTATGGAAATTAGATTCCTCTCTCCCTTGTAGTTGTTTTTGTTGCTATTTGTTATGATTGTTGTAGTTTGTTTAGTGGCTTTTCTGAACTAATTCTGTAAAATATGTGTTCTTCGTTATGTGTGGACACTGAAGTCTTTGTTCATTTAGCTTAGTGGTCAGCTCATGATTGGACAGAGATTTTCTTAACCACCAAGAACCAATAAGTTTCCCAGCCTTTGCCATGGACCGTTATGTTTTGGGGCATGCCTTCAACAAATTGACAGACAGACAGTTGACAATTGACAATTCTGCCTCAATCTTTACTTTCTGTTTGTGCAGAATCTCAGTCAGTGGAGATGAGAGCTTAGGGCCTTCTTGGGTCCTTTCTGAGCATGTGTACAGCTCTGGGCATGTGCACAATGCTACATATATGCATAGTGTTCTATATTCCCCAAAATATGTAGGAGCTTTATGAAGCCCCTATGGACATCTAGCTCTTCCTTTGGTTAGTGTACAGTTTTCTCTAACTATTATCACCTCTCTTGGTAGCCATGAAGTTAAACAATTGTCTGTAACTGTTTATACAAATGCCCTCAGGGGAAAGGCTGTTTGAACTCGAGGAACAATGAGTCAGCTGTTTGCACTGGAGAAGCAATGAAATATAGACAGCAAACGAGATCTCCCAGAGAACCCCTAGCTGGGTCAAATAACGATAATTCCCTGAGAATGAGGCTTCAGAGGAACTCGAGCTCTGTTATTTTTCCTCTGGTGACTGCCAAGATGCTAATTTTCTTCATGAGTATGGACTGTTAATTTTCCAGGCTACTGTGGAACTGGAGAGTGAAATATGGGACAAGTGTAAACACCACAAAGTTCATTCTGATTACCAGGATTCAGCTGTTTTTCTTGAGTAAATACTCCCCAGATTTTGCAAGTCTTTGGTTAATATCCTGACTTCTGGAAAAGTTGAGTCTGGCAATTTTTGGCCGATTTTCTCGTTGCTTTTATGGATCAGAGAATTTTTGAAGGTCTTCATCATTCTTACTGATATCACTTGCTCTATGCTTTTGAACCTATTTTTCTCTTCCTGGAGCACCTTTCCCTTCCTGAACTCCCTCATGAATTCTTTCCACCTTTCAAGACTCAATCTGAATGTTTCTTCTTCAGTGGAGTTTTAGTTAACACGCCAGGCAACACTGATTTTATTTGTACTTATTATCACCCTGTACTGCAATTTTGTGTCTGTGTCTTTCACAACATTAAAATGGGCTTTTGTTTCATGAGTTTACAACTCTTCGGGGTGGTACTTTAATGTAAAGAAAAGTGCTATCAATGTTCTACAGCTTAATTTAAATGCACGCAGCTATCCTGAGAGACTTTACTTAGAGCTTTAAAGGAGAAAATGCAAAATGCCCTTATTAAGAGAACAAAACCAAGTTATTGGTAAACCTCCAAATAGTAGAGAAGTATGTCACTTACATAATCTTTTGTCTACCTTACCTAGGATTCTTTCTTGGAGTTGTTGGCTTTTATCCAATTCAGGGTTACAAACTATATAAAGAATAATTACCGTGTCTCCAGCTTGGGGAGAAAAGCTATTATATTCTCTAGTAATTTCAGCCACGGCTTGGTATATCTTTAACTGGATCATCTCAATTAACCTGAAATATTTGTAAAAGGTATTTTGGTTGAGGAAAGTTCTAGAAGTGCTCAATCGAAGGGAGTTATGGTGAGCTGTACTGTGCGCCCAAACTAAGGCACAAAGAGTTGCAGATGTGGTTGACCTGTCTGCCGTTTATTTCCGTTCCTTTCTGATATGGCCTCAGAACAACATTGCTTTTTGTCTTAGAGCATTTAGCCCTGTTTAACGACTGAGGCCTAGTTCGACTGAGCCGGGAAGCTGAGGTTGTACATAATCTTGCTCTCAACCGGATATTAAAAAGGAAACTGGAATCTAAGCAGTCTTTGGTGCCAAGAGCCCAGGAGTTCTTGAATCCTCCAGTGCTAATGACTGGCTACTCAATGTTGTCATATGGTAAGAACTCACCAAGAAACAAGGTCATTATTTGAAATAAAGCCATACAAGTTGGGGATAAAGGCTTACTCTTTACTTCGGGTTGGTAGTGCCCCTGCTGTTTATGATTGATGAGGGTTGTCATGGTGGTAAGGGAGAATGAATTGGGAGCTAGCTGTGATAGGCACTGCATTATGGAAAGAAGGAAGCTTAACCTATGTATCCTTTGTTAATAGCCTTTCTTCAAATAGGGCTGGTAATGTCATGTTGCCCCTTCTGATAATAAAGTGCAACATGAAGACAGTAAAAGTGTCCTGCAGTCTGCAAATCAGGCTTGTCTCTGACTTTACCCCGTTTTCCCATGACCCCAGGGAGGCTTAGGTACTGTGGCAGAGACTTGGTAGCAAAAAAAATTGAAATGTTTTTATGATAAGTTTAGGAACTAAAGCCGAATGTAAAACTGCTATTTCAATTAGTACCAGTGATTTGGCACTGTGTTCGACCAGTTAGTTTTATGAAATGTTTAAATAATAAAGACTAACTGATATTTAGGCACCAAACAGCATTCATTTCTTTTCTAGTCTTTCCTGTCGTTGTTGTGTCTGAATAGGCTGAAATTGATCACTTTTATTGAAGGGGCACCTGCCCAAAAGGCTAGATTTTATTTTCTCAACGTTGATTGTAGATTATAAACTCCCATAAGCCTACTGTAAGAAGCCATGTTTTCCTTGGCATTTGGTTTCCCCAATCATGTTCCAAGAACAAATATTTTGGTTTCTGAGTAGTGAAACCGAGAAGTGGCATCTGAGTGTTCCTTTTGGTGATGAGGCCTCCAACATTGACTTTGAGAGGTTTTATCTTTCTCAGGGGAAGGACGGGGCATTATCCCCACGGTAGGCTTTGTGGGCTTTCTTAGTTTCCTGAAGTCCTGAGAGAAAGCTCAGAGGAGAGCTTTTCTTTAGTAGATCAGTGATTTGGATGCGTGAATCAGGAACTCCACATTATCACGATTGATCATCAGGCGACTTATCTGGAGAGTCCTTGCTGGGCCTCCTGAAGAAACACAATAAAGGGGGAATCAGGGTGGTTCAGGCAATAGCCTCCTATGATCCTGGGATCAAAACTCCGGAATAAAGAGGAAAAATAAAGCTGTCCCTGACTTTCATTGGAGGTGGGAGGAGTAAGAGAAACATGTCCCAAAACAGCAAGAAGCTTATCCTTCAGAAAACGCCAGCTGAAAGGTTGTTGTCCTTGCCTGGGGCAATTGATTGGCTGGTGACAGGGAGCGTGACAGAGGGCAGTGCCACTGAGTGTCTTTGTCTAGCTCTGGGAAACCCAAGTGAGTTCTTCAACAGAGGTGTGTTAGTCTGCTTGGGTTGCCACAACAAAACCGTAGACAGGATGGCTTAGACCACAGAAGCTTATTTTCTCACAATTCTACAGGCTAGAAGTTCGTGAGCAAGGTAGGAGGGTTGGTTTCTGCTGCGAGCTCCCTTCTTGACTTGCACATGGCAGCCTCTTCTGTGTGATCTTTCCTCTGCGCATACGTGCGTCTGGTGTCTCTTCCCCTTCTTATAAGTACGCTAGTCCTGTTGGATTATGGGTCTCCTCTTCTGACCTCATTTAACCTTAATTACCTCTTTAAAGGCTGTGTCACCAAATATAGTCCCATTCTGCGGTGATGCAGGTAAGAACTTCAACATATGAATTTGGGGGGCATAAGTCAGTCCATGGTAAGGTGGGACGGTAAACTTCACGGTTGGGGGAAGGAGGCGGGGAGCAGGCGGAAAAAGGAGCTGTCATTTACTTGGGAACTAATGACCATCTCAGTATAGTGACAAGAGCTAAAGCGTAGTCAAAAGAGCAGCAAACCAGACACAGTCTCTGCCCTAAAGGTTAATGGGTTGTAGAATGGATAATTCCATAGACAAATAGCAGCAAAGTAAACATTTTAAAGAACAATTACTAGCATATCAGTCTATTGTCCAAAATCAATGAAAGGCTCTCTATTGCCTACCTTAGCCTTGTATTCAGAACTTTATGTAATCTCCGCAGGCTAATCTGCATCCTCCAGGTGGATTGCTTTGACCACTGTCCCTGAGCACGGCTCTACACCTGTGCCCAGCTGTCTTCTCTGGCTCAGAACACCCCCTCCCACCCACCTCTCTTAGCACTGACCTCCTCAGCGTGCACTCAGCCTTCCTCCCGTGCTTCCCTGAAGCAAGTAACGTCTGGGCCAGTTGGCGCTTGACCCATCAATACAAGGCTGAGGATACCACTGTTATGCTTTGGCCTTGACTCTCTAATTTTACCTAAAGGAGGAACCTATGGAATCAATAGGATCGTTGCATTTTAGGCACCCAGCACAGGACTTGTACCAAGCAGGAGTGTAATGAGTTTGGTTGTAGTCTGAAAATTTACATTGGGAATTTAAAATTTTCCAATGTACTTTCAAATATCTAACTTTGTCTTGGACGCCTGCTCTTGAAATTGCGTAGCTACTATGGAAAGATAGATGCGTACTGCAAAATGATTTATGAATGTTCTATTACTGCCTCTGACCTACATATATTTTTGTTTCTTTTATTATTTATATCTTTCCTTCTTCAGCATGATCCATCTTAATAAAGAAACCAACACAGAAACACGTACTTTACAATCATGCTAATAATATTTTTCTACTTTCAAGCATCGGTGCATCGAGACTGGGTTTATTTTCTAATTACGCAGATTAATGTTGGCCAAACTGAAAAGCAGATAAAAAAGAAGCGTCAAGAAATGAGTTCATTTTTATTTAATTTGGAATAGCGTTTGTAGCATTTAGGCCTTCTTCTGATTATAAATAGCATATGTTTATTGTAGAAAATGTATAAAAACAAATTCACAAAGAGAAAAAAAAGCCCGTAAGTATTTCACCATCCAAAAATAACGACTGTTGTGTTGACTTCCTTGTGCCCTCTTCTGCACGCTCTCTCTCTCACCTTCACTCCCTCCTCCTGTCCCCTACGTACTGCAAAACATTTCCAGAATATCTGTTTATTAAAATGTATTCTGCTGAAAGGACATTGGCCATTGGCCAAGGCAGTAACAGAACGTGTACGTATCCACAATGCCCCTCCTTATTACTCACTCGTAATATTAGGCTTATTTAAATTTGGCTTTTTAGCTGTATGGTTTTGAAGTTTAAAATCATCATTAGCATTTTAATAGTTCGAAATAGTTGAGATCTACCAATGGGAGTTCAAAACAGATACTATTTGATTACTTCACATAATATCTATAGTTTCCAATAAAATGACAGAAAATGTTATCTGTGAGGAAGCTGATAACGTGATTGTGTTTTCATTATAATCAATGTCCATGGGTATCTTTATTTAAAAATTATGGCGAAACTTATTCTTTTCTTTTGGTGCAAAGTTCTATAAATTTTAACACATGTATAGATTTGTGAAAACAACACCAAAATCAGACGACATAACCGTTCCACCATCCCAAAAAGCTCCTTCATGCTATCTCTTTACAGTCACACCCTCACCTGGCCACACTGATGTGGTCTCCATCACTGTAGCTCAGTTTTTTTGAAAATGTGGAATAAATGAAACCGTATAGTATATCACCTTTTGAAACTGGCTTGGTTCTCTCACTCAGCATAATGTCTTTAAAATTCATCCAAGTTGTGTGTGTGTGTGTGTTAACAATTTGTTCCTTTTTATTGTTGAACAGTGTTTCGTGGTCCGGTTGTGCCGCAGTTTGTTTATCCATTTGGTTTTTAAAGAACGTTAGGGTGGTGCTCAGCTGTGACTGTCACAAATAAAACTATGAATGATCATGTGCAGATTTTCTGTAAACCAGATTTCATGTTCCTAGGGTGTATATTTAGGAGTGGGATTTCTGGGGGTCCTATGGTAAGTATACGTGGAGTTCCAGTTGTTTTGTACACTTGGAAGCACTTGGTATTGCCAGTATTTTTAATTGTAGCCATTCAAATAAGCATGTAAATAATGGTATAGTATTGTGTTTTTAGTTTGCTTTTTCCTAGTGGCTAATGATACTGACTGTCTTTTCAGTTGCTTATTTGTCATCTTCCTATTCTCTCTCTTTTTTTTTAACCACTATCATGCTGCTGAATTCCTATTCTCTTTGGTGAATTATCTGTTCAAGTCCTTTATCCATTTTTAATTTTTGTTATTATTGAGTTTGGGAGTTCTTTATATATTCTGGATACAAATCCTTTGTTAAATATGTATTTTTCGAATATATTCTCCTAGTCAGCATCTTGTCTCTTTATTCTCGTGACAGTATCTTTGGAAGATCAAAAGTTTTTTGATGAAGTCCAATTTACCAATTTTTTTTAAACGATCACTCATTTGGTGGCACTTCTAAGAACTCTTTGTCTAGCCCCAGGCCACTAAGATTTACCCCATATTTTTCTCTAACACCTTTCATAGTTTTATGTTTTTCATTTAGATCTATGATCCATTTTGAGCTAATCTCTATTAACTTTATATAATTCTTCATAAAAGATGTGAACTTTATATTAAGGTTTATTTCTTTTTCTATGGATGGCCATGGATGACCAATTGTTCCAAAACCATCAGTTGAAAAGAATATCCTTTCTCCACTGAATTGTGTTTACATGTTGTCAAAGATCAAATGGCCATATTTGTGTGAGTCTATTACTGGATTTTCTATTGTGTTCCATTGATCTCTGGGTCTACATCTCTGCTCTGGGTCTTTTTAAACTAAAAAGCAGACATATTTGTCATATGTCATGAGCAATAGAGGGCAGAAAGAAATCTCTAGATAATAGAGAAAGAAATCTCTGTGTGTCCAAGAACTTGCAACAATTAACTCCTCCCTGCCACCTCCTAACTCAGGCAACACAGAAACGGAGGTGAACAGCTCAGTAAAGTTACCAGTTGGCTTCATGGTATAACAAATTAATAAAAGAAAATGTCTGCTTCCTTAGACACCTTCCCCACTCTCAGTGTTTTTCTGGTGGTATCAATGGAAAAATATGCCAGCCTCCCACGGCTCAGGGCAGAGGGTAAGGAGTTGCACCCCGACTTAAGGAGAAGTTTCAGATAAAAATACAATTCCTTTTTTTTTTTTTCTTTTTTACCAGGAAGGGAAATATGAAAATGGAAACACCTTTTTACTATTTGATTTGAAAATAAAATGTCATCTAAGCCATAGCAGGAGTTTTGTTGTGTTGACAACTGGTCTCTGTTAAAAATAAGTTTCTGGGTTGCCTTCCAGCATGCATCATTTGAACAAGGGAGATCTAGAATGGCATTCTAGCGCACAAAAACACAGACGGATGGACACATGGACACAGACAGGGAGAGTCTCCCTCCCCTCAGCCCAAACTGGGATCGTTCATTATGTACTATTTTGTAACTGAAACGGGTCATCCTTCCTGCATAGAAGGCTGGAGCTGACGGCACTGGTCATTTCTCATTCTTTCTCGATCCCGGGCTATACAAATGGTAGAGCTGTTGGTGTTTAGAAAACTTTCGTTTTCTTCCTTCAGGCTGATGTTGGGAGACTACTACTCCTTTCTCAATGAATTAGGATAATAACTGCAGCTATGAAATAATGTACTTTTAATTGAAATGGCCAGATGGAGCCTTGACTTTTACGAAGACACGTGAGTTTTTGGCTTCCACGATCCACATGGCCTGTTCTAATTATCGGGCAGTTTTTCAGCATTCTTGATAGTGTTGGGCCGCGAATAGTGACTTCCTTCCTGTACAAAGACATTTTATCCTGTTGCATTGCTCTTTCTGAATTGAAGCTGGCTTTTCCAAGGAACATTTCCTTATTCTTTCTCTACTTTTGTCCTGTTCCCAAATGAACTAACGAGAGCTTATTCACTATTTACTTTGATCACTTTGTCTTATGCCTGCAGATGGGAGATAGAATGGGATTAGATGGTGAAATAAGAAAGGGGGCTACCCTCATGTAGTCACTCATTTGTGATGTGTTCCTTTTTTCATTCATTTATTAATCACCTGCTATGAGTCAAATGCTGTTTCCAACAAGGTAAATCGTTTCCTTCAAGGAGCTTATTGTACAATCGGGGATAGATTCAAGTAAACCAGCAAAATGCAGTGTGATAAGTGCTAAAGTAAAAGTTTAGCACTGGATGGCCTAGGAACATTGTATGGAGTCCCCTACTCACCCTTGGGAATCAGAGAAGTCCTCCCTTGGAGCAGATGGCAGCTAAGACAAATCTTGGAAGACACATAGGAGTTAGCCCAGTGACGGGGGCGGAAGGTAGGGGAGGCTATCCAAGCAGAGAGCATTGTCTGTGTAAAGGTCCAGAGAAGACGGCTGGGGACAGGGGTGTCTTTCAGGAACTGCAACTATTTTAGTATTACAGGAGCACAGAGTACAGGGGTGGATCTTGTGGATAGTGTACAGTGTTGCTTACAAAAACAAAAGCCAAATGAAAAAACCCAACAAGTTAGAATATCCTAGGTAGGACGTATAATCTTGACTCCACCACACACCCCACCCCTTTTCATTGCTCTACCCCATCCTAATTTACTTTATTACCTGCCTGGCCCATGCAAGCATTTGAGTGTGGGATCCCCTACCTCTGAGCTTAGACAAAAGATCAAGTTCAAACAATCTCAGTCTCCATGTCTGGTGTAAAAGGAAAGGAGACTAGCTTTGCGGTGGAACTGTGAAGGCCTAACCAGTGTAAGATACTACCCCCAGGAAAGACCAGGAGAATTACTCACATACATTAAAAGAAGGGTCTTTTTCCTCATTGAATAAAGTGGAGTATAGAGTGTAAAGGCAAACATTTTCTGAGGTCTTATCATGTGCCAAGTACTATGCTAAGCTCTATGCCAAGTACTATGCTAAGTTCTATGCCAAGTACTATGCTAAGTTCTTTTACAGCAGGTCTTTCTATAAAAGAAGATAGAAATTTAAGTGGTCATAGGTACATGTATGTAATTAAATTTAGAATTTATAAAGTGATTTTGTGCATCTTAAAATATTTTTTGTTAGAATGTCTCCTTAATGTTTAATGCAATTAAATAAATATCTGATAATATTTATTGAGGCTCATTTATGTGTTAAGTTCTGAGGCTTCCCTGGAGGTACAGCATAGACGTGGTCCCTGCCTTGGATTCTTCACGACTGTGGGCTGAATCACGTCACAGATGATTATCTCTCTGTCTGGTCTTCTGAGTTGTCAGATTTGAGTCATCCCAGGATTAAAGGAAATCTTTGAGTCAGCCCTTTGTAACCCTGGCAAACTTTAACAAATTTGCGTACTTAAAGATTGATTTGGATGGAGCTAACCTTTTTCCTTCTTGGCATGAAATCTTGGTTACTAAGTCAATCAGTAACAAACACTTCTGCTGAGAAACCAGGGCAAGCCTTAGCATTATCTCTCTAGGACTTCTCATATTGATGGTTGAGGGTTTTGAACACCTTGTTCAACTGACTTTAAAACATAAGTTCTTAGTTGTCTCAACAGAAATTGAGCCAAAGCCAACTTATGTTTTCATGCTTGTATTTGACGTAAGTCATGAGAAATGAGGATATTTATTTCCGGAGGAAGGAGAAGAATCTGAATTAACTTTGAATTTACCTGGTGGCCCAGCACAGTGCCTTAGGCCTACTGTTACTCAGTGCATTTTTAGTAATCCAATATCTAATTAGTCAGAGATCTGTATCTACAAAGAAAGCTTATCTTCATCCATCTGTCAGATAGGAACTGCCGGAAAGCCTGCATTTGTGGGACTGCTCTATATTCCAGAACCTTTGCTCAGAAGGAACTATTAATATATCACTGAGTAAGGAACTAGCTTGTGTTCATACAACACCCCTCGTTTCCTGGATAGGGCATTCTGGTAAAATCAGACCGTAGTAGCTGCCCTGGGCACATGCTTCTCTTTCTTCTTCTCCCAGGACTCTCAGTTGGCCCTGTGGGTTGTTTCCCTATGTGGCAGGCATCCCTGGAGCTTAGGGCAAGAGAAGATTCTAGTAATAACATTTTGATCAGCTGCAGTACTGGAGCAACCAAGACAGGGCAGCAACAGGAACAAAAATGATGAAAGATTATTGCCTCTGCTGACGGAGTCTGGGGTAACCCTAGAACATTAGGAAAGGCGTTACCAGAAGAAGGGGACTCCTGAGTTAATGATTACAATGAAAGCAGAAGTAAGGACAAAAACAAGAGCCTGTGGGAGGAACAGGAGGACTTCGGTGAAGTTGAAAAGGAGGTGGAGAGAGAATTCCGAATCCCAAGTTCAGAGGAAGATGCTCTTGTTCTGTCTGTGCAAAACTAATAGTTTGGCACCACGGACAGTGGTAAGAGAAGCCAAGGGAATAAGATTCTAAAATATTTGGGAGCATTTGATATAAGAAGAGGAAGATTTCGAATTACATATAGAAGCAAACTGAAAATCAAGGCAGTTTTGAGGGGGGGATATCAGAGGGCCATTGGAGAGGATGTAGCTTTACAATGTTTATGTTGGGCTATGGATTTGGAGGTGTCTGTAGAAGCTAGAGTGAAAGCCAGGACTAATGAGGCAGGCGGAGCTCGGATGTGGCTTTCGCATCAAAAGATATGCAAATACTGGGGCCACAGAAAGCACTGGCCAGCGGGTTTGGAAAGACACATGCTTTTGGAACATTGCTCAAAAGTAAGCTGTGCTGGCAGAAGGGCTGTGATTTCTCTGGATTATCTGATAGACTCGGTGCTGTTTACCAGCTTCAGGGAGATCGGGCCATTGTGAAATTTTTGCTATAGTAAAACTAGCCCAAGCCAGCCAGACTGGGAATTTACTGCCTGAGTTGTTTTCCAACGTGAGTTTTGCTGGCAAAACCAGACGTGAGTGTTCCCTCCACTCTCAAGAGGCCTGTTTACACTGACTTTATTTTTACTGCCAGCTTTCAAGTGGGAAGAGGGAAATTACATTTAAAGGTCAGCAGGTGAGCAGAAGGATCCCTGCCCTGCCGCGTGTATGTGCCCGTGTGCATGCGTGCCTGTCCTGTGTGTGTCCATGTGTGTGCCTGTTCCTCTGTGTGTGTGTGTGTGTGTGTGTGTGTGTGTATTCATGCTTTTCCAAGTGCCAACTGTGTGCCCTGCCCTGGTTGACAAGACCTGATCACTTGTTTGTATGCATAATGGTGGTGCCAGACTGGTTGTTTGGCAGTTTCCTATTTGTTTATTGTAAAGAAGGTAAATCAATCTGCGGGATTTTCTGGACTAGAGAGCAAGGGATATTTACTGTCAACAGGATGAGGACAAGGAGATATAAGATACTGAGCTCCAGGGTGCATCTACTGTCAGGACAAGAGCATACAAAGGTGGGGAGAAGCCAACCACAGGGTATTTCTGTCTTGTATGGAGCCTTAAGTCTCTGCGTGGGAAATACGGCTTGGAAAATTGCCCTCTGGTCAAAACGCCAGTCAGTAGAACTAATAGGGTAAAATTAGGCTGGACTCAAATTCACTTTCATCGACTCTCCTCTTTAAATTCTTTTTTTTTTTTTTTAATTTCCAAAAAGATAACAAGAGGATTCTCACAGTTCTCTTCACTTGAGTGAAGCATTGAGAAGGCAAGTCTATGGTCCACGTACACGTTTCCAGAGAAAGTTAGCACCCAGAGACTAGCAGCACTGGGAAAGCTACCCGCAAGTCTTGAGCTCCACTGAGAAAAAAACAAGAAGTTGCTGTTCTACTGGGGATTAACCAAGAAGCCATGAAATCCCTTCCTGCGGGGAACTTAGAAGATGGCCTGCTGAGTAAGGTAAGTTACAACAAATCCTGGCCTCTCCCATGCACCCCTCCTCACCCTCCACCCTTCCCAACCAACCTTGATCCACAGAGGATTCCAGAAACCAAAGACTGCCACCGCTGAGGCGGTTGAGGGACTTGTATTTCAGTCTTCTCTTTGAGGTTCTAGTGCCCAGAGGCGTGTTGGGCACAGACTTGAGTATAGGATGGAGAATTGGAATCTGGGTTGCAACTCCAGCCCTGCCACTAATCCTTGTGTGGTCATGAGTCACTTAACCTGCCTGGGCCTCAGCTTTCTTTGTAAAATGGGAGTGATAATAGGATCTTAATGGGGTCATTGAAAAAGAACAGATGACATTAAGATAAAACTTTTTAAAAATTGAAACTGCTAGGTATTTTAAATCATATTTTTAGTACCCATCAATTAAGAATTAATCTAATTTCATCTAGATAGAGTCATACGCTCTCAGAATGTTAGAACATAAACTGACCTTAAATATTATGTAAATTAAGTCTTTCCATTTACAGATGAAGCTACTAGGACATGACATTAATATTAAAACTAAAACATTGAAACTAAGAGGTAGGAACTAGCTTGTAGGTTTCATGCCTTGACAAGTAAACAAAGCAAAGATCATGATGATAATTTTAAGTAAAGTGTATTTCTTAGGCAAACCATTAAGAGAGGTAAATAAGGAAAACCTATGATGATAAAAATTATAGTAAACAAAATGATTTCCTATTATTCCTACTTTTGGGTGCTCTAAATGGAAGGGTGTTGGCTGGCATCTTCCTATGGGTCCTGTGTTTTTGGTGAGAAAAACTTCCAAATCTTTTAGCCTGGCATTCGAGTAACTTTGACTGCTCTATTTTTCTACCCTCTGCTTTCCCTGCATTTCCAACAGCAGGAATTCTAAACAGTGCTTCACATGTTGACTCCAGCCTGTCACATGTCTTGCTTGGCCTGAAGAGTAGTTTTTGAGTTTTTCCAATTTATTTATAAACATTTCAAAATAGTGAGATTTTACATAGAAATCCGGTTTTCTATCTTCCCTGGGGGGGGAAAGAAAACGGGATGTCTGGCAACTATAGATCCTGATTTTTGCCTGGAAATCACGGGCTGGAGCTGAGTGTCTGTTAGGCAGAGCACGTGCTGCCCAGTCCTCAGGAGGCTGCAGCCCTCTGGGTCTGACACCTGCCCCCAGTCCTCCCGTATCCTTCCCTCTCTTGTGTGTCTCCTACTCCATCCTTGTAGGGGGTCCAGTCTCCCGCTCATGTCCCACGAGAACTGTTCCCTGAGCAGGTCTCAGGCCTGAGCTCTCCTCTCCACTTTTCTTGCTCGTATTCATCCTGCAGGGTTCACTTTCTCAAGGAAGGTTCCCCTGATGCCCCAGCACAAAACGTTTTTGCCCTCCCATAAACTCCCATCAGAATTATTACAAATGCTGTTTATTTGGCAATCAGTTATATGTTGACTCCTGACACCTGTCCTATTACTGTCTTGGTTGGTGACGTCAATATTACATCATTTCATTCTTTATACATTTCTGGAGGGAAGAGTGGTACCTTGGGTTTATTTCTTTCCTTTGACATTTACAGAGTATCTTGCACACATGTGGTCAGAAATATCTTTAGAGTTTATTGAAGATAAGGCAAGAGTAGTATGGAAGTTGTTGGCAGGTTGAGGAGCATGTAGGATCTCATTTAATCTAATCAACAGCCGTGTGATGTGCATATTACCTCCATTTTTTCCCAGAGAAGGAAACAGAGCCTTACAAAGATTAAATAACTTGTCCAAAGTCACACTGCTAAATTGTGAAGGTCCTGAGGTTTCAACCTAGGCTTTTTTAGTCCAACAGCCATACTTCCTCTGCTAAATGTCTCTGTGTCTCTGCAAACACATATTGAGCACTTACTTTGTGCAAAGCACTGTACATGGTTTGAGGGTAGACCAAGGCATAAGATGTGGTCTGCTAACTGAGAAAGACATTCTGTGTTTCATGTCTTAAGGATAGCCCTGTCCCACTTGCAGATTTTGCATGTAACTCCAAAGGAAAAAGGAGGAAGTTCCATGAACGGACAGGGAAATTCATAATGTAATATATATGGCAGACACGAGGCTGCAATAGAGATTTCCACAGAGGAAGACAGAGGAGCATCAGCTCTGATGGGAGAGATGTCTTGCAGAAAGAGGAGTGGAGACAAAGCTTTGGAGGATGTGTAGGGTTTTCATAAGTGGAGAAGTATGGAAAAGGTCTTCCAGGTTAACAGAACCCCATTCAAACATTTGAGGTGGGTTTCATTCCCAGGCCCCTTTTTTTTTCAGGGGAGGCAGAACAGTGCAATGGTTACAAATATGGGCTTTGGACTTAGCAACTCTGGCATCCTGGGCAAATTACTTAAACTTGCTGAAATTCAGTTTTCTCAGCTGTAAAATGGGGATGATCATAGCATCCACCTTAAAGGATTCTTGGAGGGTTCAAATGAGCCCACCCTCATGAAGTGCTCTGGACACAGAGAGGACTCAATAGTCTGAACTCCGCTGGGATGCCGCTACAGCTTTTGCTACCTCTGGGTGCTGCAAATGTCCTGTGTGGCTCAAGCATTGGATGCATTTGAGTCGTAGAAGAATTACTCTGAAAACAAGGGATATGATGGTGGGAAACTATGGTCTCATCTATACCTATCACTGAACTTACTCCATCCCTTTAAGTTATTAGCTCCTGGAAGACAGAGATGTTGCCAGTTTTTGTTTTGTTGTGTGGTCTTTTGAAAACCTATTATTTGATCTGATGCAATTCTGGAATTAAAGATCTGACTTCTTGTTTTCTGGAAGGAAGTCCTCAGCCTTTTTCCCCTGCTGGCACCCATCACAGGTGACAGACACCCAGGCCACATGCCCACAGGGGTAAGCAGGCCTGTGTGACGTTCCTGGCCTGCTACTTAACACCGCTGTGATCTCTCTTTGTCTCAAGGAAGCGTGTCGGAATGCAAGTGAGTCAGAGCAGTGTTATTATAGGGAATAACCTTGAATTCCCAATAATTTATATTTGAAACAGTAAATTATTCACGAACAGGAGCTATTAATAGTAGCAAATGACTTGTGGGACAACAGTGAGCCAGACGCTGTGGCTGGGGAGGAGGAGGGAAGAGGAGCCCAGGCCGGGATGCGTGCATGTGTACGGGCGTGTAGACGTGCCTGGGGAGAGGGAGGCCCACGCAAAATGCATGGCCCCCTTAAAACGTGCCCCCCATGACTACTTTGGCATAAACTCTGCTTAATTAGGATAACTGAATCTGCATGCTGATAAGCATGGCATAGCTTTCCTGGGGTCAGTACGACAGGAGATTGGGCTAGGTAACCTGACCATGCCTAGCATTGTGTGGCTGACTGGTTTGATACAATTCATTTCTGCTTTTGTTCTGTCACATCTATGAATGCAGCCTCTTAAAAAGAAAAACTGCACCTTTGTTCATTGATTTAATCAGCAGAGGAGGCAAGTGAAACTTGAGCAAACCACTGAGGTCAAGTTTTGATTATTAATAAATGTACTTTGATTCCATCTTCTTAAGTTATCATATTTCCCCCTTAAATTTGTTTCCAAGTTTTGGCATGAAATAAATTTGGTGACAAAGCTGCCTCAAGGCTGCAGCTGTATCTTGCTTGCTTCCTCAAATGTGAGAGGCAATCAAGGGATTCTGGGTTGGGCTGGCAGTGGGTCTCTGCTTTCGGTAGAGCCTCCCTCTTTTATCAAGATCACTCTCTGTAATGCTGCCTCAGGCCCCTCGCCTGCTTTTCTGCACCTGGAATTGGAATCTTCTCCCTACCTCTCTCTAGGCTCTGGTCAGGATAGGTGGAGGGAAATAGTCCAGGGGGTCTAAGTTGTCACACCGTGAGAGGGACAAGAGCTACGTGGGACTAGGCCTGGAAAACCCCCAGCACAAACCACTTCTGGGGCTACCGAGTAGCACAGTGATTCTGTATAGGTAAGAGCCTATTGCAGGAAGCGTGGCCAGAGATGTAATGTGCCCACTACCTGATGAGGAAGAAGCTTCCACTCAGCTTCCGAGGCTTGGGCACTGTGGGAACAGGCTTGTCCCAGGCCGGGCTCTCTCCCCACAGCCCTGGTCCAAGCCTGGCATCACTGTCCGGCCCCTGCTGCATTCCCCTTCTGTGCTGGTGGGGTGCCAGAACAGGTGGTGATGCCCAAATAAGTGGAGACTTTGGACTTACTACTTCATGAGCCTTGACTCCAAATTGAGGGCATTCTCAGGTTCAGAGGAGGATGAAGGTAAATATTACTTATGGTGCTCCCATATATGACGGTGTGGCAGGACATTCAGTCTAGTTCCACTTCCAACTGCCAAGGTGACATTACGAAAGCCACCTTGTCACTCTGATGCTTTGTAAAGTGACACCAGACAAGACAATTTCTGAACTCTCTTCCATTTCTAAGATCCTGAGTGTAAATTGCAGCAGCAGTGGCGGAGGAAGAAAAGCAAAACCAGAATTTGTAGTTCTAGGTCGTGAAGAGCATTCTCTTAATTCTGACTTTCAACTTCGGAACTGAAAACAGATCCTAAAGATGGGTTAACAGTCCTGTGTAATGAGTGAGAGGTTATAGTTATCTTTCAGGAAGTGTGTGATCTTGTCCTGCCCAGTAAGAAAATTTCACCATCAAATGAGGGCACAATTCGTAGAAGAGATTTACAATGAAGAACTTTCCAACAGGCTACTCATCACACGTGTTATATGCGTGCATGTGTACATGTTCATATATGCACACACGCACACGGTCTCCTAACCTTTTATCAGTTAAATATGTATTGATGGTGTTAATATAGTGATGAATCTTTTGATAGCTTATTATCTCAGGAAACAACACATACTTATATATGTGTGTAGTCGCCACTATGTTACTAACATTCAAGTTTTGTGGAATCACACCAGAGGACGTGGAAAGTTAGGAGGTTAGTCTTGGTCCTCAACACATTCTGAGAACCTAACTGTTGGAGAATGCAACCACTCTGAAGGCAATGTTCTATTTAGTTAGCTCTTGTATTACTTTTTCCCACTGTACCTGATCAGACTTCCAGTCCCTGAACTTGCCCAGTGTTCCCTAATCTACAAAACTTGCTTTATCTAGTCCCTATTCAGGCTGGAAAATATAGCCCACTAGCCTACCGCTGAAGCCCTCCCTTGCTCTTTCATCTTTCTCTAGCTCTTGTCCCACCAAACTCCAATCTTAGCACCTCGTATCTTGCCCCTGGAGGGCTGAGAGCTGCTGAGGAACATCTCAGAGCTGAGCCTACGGCGTCCCATAGCCTCACGAACCGCAGCACGGCTCAGTCTTCGTGCTGCCTGACCATCTTTACGCATGTTCTAAAACAGTCCCTTGTCCCTTGGAGAAGCTATTTCAATAGTCTGTCACCTGAAGTCTCCCACCTTCCAGCCCACTCCCAGCACACTGCCTTGTCTGCTACTCCATAAATAAAACAGACATCAGACAGGAAGTTGCTCCGATTCCTACCATCCCCTGCCCTTTCACCTCTGTCTGCACCCTTTTCTTTTCTTTCTTTCCGACACGCAAGGCAGAATTCCTCACCTAGCTCTCTGGATTTGCATGACTCCTCTGGCTGGGAAATCCTTGCACAGTGGTTTTGTTCTCTGCTGCCTCTTTCTTCTCCATGGACTCTTTCCCTCAGCAGTGGAACATGTTCAAGCCTGTGTGTCATTTTGGAAAAACCTGTTGGTGTCCCTGTTACATTGTTTCGTTTTTTTCCCATAATCAAACATCTTGGAGGAGTTGCTTACCTCTGTCCTCACTTGCATGTCTCCCATTCACTCCGAATCCACCATTAATGCCTTCCGCCCCCCCACTGCCAATGCTTGTGCCCGCTGCCCCTAAAACACACCGATCCTATTCCAGCTGCCAGATTCTGTGGACATTTTTTGGCCTTATCTCACTTAGCCACTCACCATTAACTTTGATCTTGAAATTCTTCTTCCTTTATGTTTAAGACTTCTCACTGTTTATTTTCCCAGCTCACTACCCTCCTCTAAGGCAATTGCTGCGCCAGTAGTATCACAGGAACAGTTGCGGTTCTCCCTGTGTTCCACGTGCCTAACTAGATACCTGCCGTTTTCTCTTTCTAGAATAATCTCCATGCCATTTTCTTCCTAGCTAACTCCTACAAATTTTTTAATGTACAACTCTAACACACTAGGCCCCCAGGAAGGCCCCCACCTCCAGGCTACATCAAGTGTCCTTTTTCCGTGTATCCGTAGCATCCTGTGCAAGCCTCTACCTCGCACTAGATTGCAGTGATTTTAATTCCCAGTTTATTTGTCTTGCCTTGTCAATTTATCTATAAACCTCTTGACAACATGTATGCACAGAGCCTGGCACAAAGTGGAGGTTCAACAAAAATTAGTCGAATGGCGTTGAACCACAACACACAGGGGAAGCCCCGTCCTGGGGAGGACCCTTAATTTTAAACTTAATTATAAGCATCTAAAACCATCTTCCTTAATTTTTGTCGTGGCAAGTGACCTGACCCTGTGTGACCTTCCACTTGCACACTCTGAAAGACGCAGAGCCTCTGTAGTTTACGAACGTTCAAGAAGGGTACCCTCGGTCCCTTCTCCCTTGATGAATATAGTGGGGTGGTCATTAGAGGTATTGAGAGCAGCGGGTGGCTGCTGGTGGCAAAAAGATGTTAAAAGCTGGTACAGACATGATCGCCATATTCAAAGTCAGGAAAGACATGGAGATTTTGAAAAGACCAATTCATGTATGTCATGTATTTCCAACGAGACTGTAAGCTCCTTGAGATCAAGAGCCTCATGTGATGTTTCTTTTGACTCGCTGCAATGTTAGGCATCTAGAGGTTATTAGCTTGTTTTTCAAAGACAGTCCTCGGTGTGAGGATATATACACATAAAACAGGAGTCGGTCTGCAGACTGGGTCAGCTGTCCCTGTTGTTCCCAGTGGCACCCTGCACTTCCCCATGGTGACGTCCCCCCACTGGTATTCTGTACTTAGGTCTGCCTTCCCCACTACTGTGAGTACGTAGCTATGTCTGTCTTACCCATCGCCGTGCCCCAGCAGGTAACAATGCCCAGCACAGAGCAAGTGCTAAATAAATACTTACTGAAGAAATGACTCCATATGTGATACACAACATGGGTGCAAATAGATGCACTCTCACATTTGCCTCCTGTGTGCATATGAGGTTGGCGCGTTGGTTGATGGGAGGTATGAATGAGATCTTGGATGACTGAACAGGATGATGACTTAGCTTAGGAAAACCCTAGAAATAGAAATCTCTTTAAACTGTAGAAATCTCTTTAACTTGTGCTTTTTTTTCTAGTTATCTTGTTATCTTATTCTTTTTATCTGGTTATCTTTTTTTTTTTTTTTTTTTTTGAGACAGAGTCTCACCCTGTTGCCTGGGCTGTAGAGTGCCATGGTGTCAGCCTAGCTCACAGCAACCTCAAACTCCTGGGCTCAAGCAATCCTCCTGCCTCAGCCTCCCTAGTAGCTGGAACTACAGGCATGCACCACCACGCCCGGCTAATTTTTTACATATATTTTTAGTATGGCCAATTAATTTCTTTGTATTTTTAGTAGAGACGGGGTCTCGCTCTTGCTCAGGCTGGTTTCGAACTCCCGACCTTGAGCAATCCACCTGCCTCGGCCTCCCAGAGTGCTAGGATTACAGGCGTGAGCCACTGCGCCCGGCCGGTGCTCTGTTTTCTATGGGAACTTTCCAGTTCTCAGTGACTTGCTGTGGCAACAGGACCATAAATTCGTACCTTTTCTTAGGGGTCTAGCAGCAGAAGGAGGGTTGAGCACAGGGCAAAGGGAGCTACTGCTTATTGGCACGTCAGTGGGAAGCAACCTGCTGGGTGTTGACACACGTGAACCCATTCACTAGCCACCGACCTGGGCAGGAGGCGTCGTTATGCTGTGACACGGTCTCACCAAGGCTGGCAAACCCTCCGGGACGATCCTGCCTCTGCTTCCCTTTCCAAATTCCTCTCCTGTCACTCTCCTTTTCGCTTCCCAGGCTCCAGCCACGGCGGCCTCCTCGCTGGCCCTTGAGCATTGCCAAACACGCTCCACCTTTAGGGGCCTTGGAATCTGCTTCCCTGAGCTGTCCTCAAGGCTCACTAAAATGTCACCTTTTTAGGGAATACCCTTTGGTCTCTGGACCCTTATCCTATTTTATTTTTCTTCACTGGACTTATCACACTTGATGTTACATTACACACACACCCACACACACACACGCACGTATCCTGTATTTTTTACTAAAGGGCAAGTATCTATATTGTTCGTGGTTGTTTTCGAACTCCTGACCTTGAGTGATCCACCCGCCTCGGCCTCCCAGAGTGCAAGGATTACAGGCGTGAGCCACCACGCCCAGCCTGTTCACCGTTGTTTTGATCACTGCTGTGTCCCCAGCACCTGGACAAGCACCTGCCACACAGTAGGTGCTAAGTAAATACAAACAAATACATCTACTTCAGCAGAGAACACTGAGGCACCAGCAAGTGTCACCTCAGTCACAGTCAGACCCGAGTCCATCTCCTCCGGTGTGTCAGGAAGGCAGGATTTTTGAGCTGAGTTCCTCCAGTCACGGTCACCCCCAGCTGTGCCTTTGTCTGGTCACTTCCTCATGCCAGCGCCTCGGGGTCCATGCAGGAAATAACCAACGTTGTTGATCGTTTCCCACCCAGGTGGACTTGAGGCGCCAGCGGATTTCCCAGACCGTGGAGGAGGTGCAGAAAGTCGTTCACCAGTTGACCACAGAAATCAGCCACCAAGACGTTAGATTTCAGGCTGTGCCCCACTCTGACACATACAGCGGGAACATTAAGGTAAGCAGGTCTCACCTGTGTCTAGGTGCCCAGCAGCACAACTGGGAGGGTGGAACTCAGTCTGCGGTGGTGCCCACTCCGCTAAGCACACTCACGGCATCTCGTGTCCTGCAGGAACTCTCAGCATTTGCCATTTCCAGGCTCATGTCACAGATGGTATCTCATTTGGGCCCCCATATCCCTCGATGATAAAAACTGGCCTTTGAGAAGTCAAATGACTTGATCAAGTCGTATTAGGCACTAAGGCCAGAACTCACCCCCAGGCTTCGGACTCCAAAGCGCATTCCACTGTGATGAGGAAGCTCAGTCAAGCACACGTTCGTGTGTCAAGCACCTGCTTAATAGACTGGGGACCGGCTAGGGGAACCGAGGGCATTGGTAAGAAAATAGTGGAAAGTGATAGTCGTGGGTGGCAGGTGGTGGAAGGAGGAAAGCGGCAAGGGGCCCTTAGAAACTAGAGGGGCAGCCTCCCACTCCCCCTGCCGAGGAATCCCACAGAGCACAAGCCACACGGCCAGGGTGTGACAGCCAGCGTTCGAGTGACATCGCAGTGTGGACAGAGCTGTTCTCACAGAGGTTACGTCACTGGGACCTGTGAACAACCTTGTAGAGAGACAGTATAGTCATCTCTGTTTTAGAGATGAGAGAAGTAAGGTCTGATCATTCTGAATCCCAACATTCTTTTTTTTTTTTTTAAGACAGTGTCACTCTGTCACCCTGCCAGAGTGCGCTGGCGTCATCGTAGCTCACTGCAACCTCAAACTCCCAGGCTCAGGTGACCCTCCTGCCTCAGCATCCTGCATGGACTATAGGCCCATACCATGCCTGGCAAATTTTTCTATTTTTTGTAGAGACAGGGTCTCACTCTTGCTCAGGTTGGTCTTAAACTCCTGAGCTCAAGCAATCCTCCCACCTCAGCCTCCTGGAGTGCTAGGATTATAGGCGTGAGCCACCACACCTGGCCACTCCATCATTCTTTATCTCAATTTTTCTTATGGCACCTAAGAATCTGTGTCACTTTGTATTAAATTTATATGTATTCTTGGCCTAGCTCTCACAGCAGACTGTAAGTTTCTTGATTGTAAGGGTCATGTCTATTGATTATTTTATTCCTAGCACCCGTCATGGTGTGCGGAACATGGTAGACACTCAGCTTATGTTGAATGAATGAATAAATGAATAAGCAAAACAATTAGTACCTGAGTGAAAGACCGTTGCTGACCTAGTACATCTCAAGGTTCATGAACACAAGAACCACCCATGAGACTCTGGGATTTGTGGATTTTGAGACAGAGTCATATCTTAGAAAATTCATTCCAGGATGAAAATTATAAAACTAGACTGAATCCTGGAATGTGAGAATATCACGTGCCCATCTCTACCACCCCAGGCCAAATTAAATTGGACAAATATGGACCAGTGATTAGGAATGGAGACATTACATCACTTTCCTTAGCACTGTACCTGAGGAAACTTCCTTCTGTGCTCCCACTTAGAATTCACGGCTTAAAATATGTCTTGCATTTGTATATGTCACGTCCTACATATTAAGTTTTGAAAATTCTTACAGTGTAGCATGTAAAAATTGCTTTTATCTTGAATCAAATTCAACAAGTATTTATTAAGCACCATTTAAATGCCTAGCAACATGATAAGAGTGCTTTTGAATTCACATGCAAGTAGAGTATAGCTGCATAGAGGTATGTAGAGTATGGCTGTGTAGTATAATGTACAGATTTTGAATTCTACGGTTTAGATGTCTTTCCCTCTTTCTACCCCCAGTCACCTTTCTATGAACACCAGAAGTCACGTGGACCCACGGTCTGAAACATCAGACTGTTTGAGTCTGAGAGTGAGAGTCAGTTGAAGCTGATTTTGGCGTTCATCCCTGAATGAGCCAATGACTAGGCCGTGGGTGAGGGTTGGCCAAGTTAGCACAGTCAGGATTTCCAAGAAGAGCAGGCAGCCGACTTACGGGGCGGGAGGTGGGGGGGGTGTGTGTGCAGCGGATGGCCGAGGACACAGCCACGTGCTCCCTCTGGCAGTGCCGCACGCCGAGCCACCGTTCTACCCCTCGGGTCCCTGGCCTGACCGATTTCCGCCTGAGTGCTGTTCACCTGGTTCCTAGAGAAAGGGAGTAGGTGGATTCTGATCGTTTGCTTTTCTCTGTTAAACGTAGAGTCATCTCAACAGCTCGCATTATCTAAACAAACAGGCTTCTATCTCACCTCTGACTTTGTAAGGATAGCGACCCTGAGTCATCAGGCAAAAAGAAAGGGAGCCAGCTTGCTGAGCTCTTTCCTCTCCTCCCCCATGCCTGCCCACCCTTTGTTCATGTCAGAACTTTCACCGTTCCACGTCATTCTTGACTGAGAGCCAGCCCGGGGTGGAAAAATACCCATTGAAGGAGCTATCAAAAGACTTAAATTCGGGCTCTTCTATTTACAGGCTGTGTATCCCTGCCAGGGTCGGGGGGTGTCTCTGAGCCTCGGGTTCCTTATCTGGGAAACGGCAGCAAAGCTCACGTCTCTCTGTGATTGTGGAGATCAAATGGGGGCAAGTGCTTGAGAACTGCAGTGCTTCCTGTGCTGGAACTTGCTGAACACTGGCTCTTTCCCCTCCCTTAACTTTTCTGCCCACACTTTAGGTCTTCTCTAGAGTTCCAGGTCTAGTTCATTCTTTTTACTCGTGGATTCATAAAACCCAAAACTCAGAGAGTGAATGCACCTGCCTGAAGCCATACAGTGGGTCAGTGGCAGAACCAACATGCAATCCTCTTGCAACACCCAGGTGCAGGTCTCCGTCTACCTGGTTGCGTCGCTGAGGGTGGAGTGGCTGAGTGAGCTGCCCGGCCCGACGGGTCTGCTCTCCGGGACTTCCGTTACCTCCCACGTCTATGAACTCACACGTACTTTCTCTCCTTTCCTGACCCCAGGTTTTGACCCCCAGCCAGTTCCTCGTCACAGTCCCAATCAAAGGCCTGGCCGGGTACAGGGAGGCCAGGGAGCAGCGCTGGCGGTACTACACCCTGCAGGGCGCCAGGCTGCCGTGCCCCCTGCAGGCCCCCGAGGGGTTGCGGCAGTGGCTGGAGGTGGAGCAGTTCGTGAAGAGCCTGTGGCAGTGGCACGAGGCCGACGTGAACATCGAGGGGGACATCGTGCCCGGCAGGGTCCTCCAGGTGCTCCGGAAGCTGGTGGAAAACGCAATCGGAACCTGTCACCTCTCAGGTGAGCCGATCGGGAAACAGTGCAAGGGAAACTGCTGGCATTTCCCTTTTGCTGTGTAAAACCTCTGCTTAGGCGTCACTTGAACCCCACACCCCTGATTTGACACAATAATCATGCACTGTTTACATCTGTCCCGTCTCCATGATACGATTAGCTTTTTTTCTGCTGTGACACACGGAAGATTGGAATTCGTTCTCACAGAACACTCCCATGGATCTAAGTGGATTCCTGTTCTGGCCCAGATATGACAGGCTGTGGAGTGGGCACTCTTCCCATGATGTTAGCTTAAAAACTTCAGTGTATTTTTCAAAAAACAAATCATTCACAAACCCCAGATCTTCAATGTCAGCAACACCCTCCGTCTGACCGCAGTACCACAGCATGCTGAGACGCCACTTTTGGAAACTACCAACTTTGACAAAATACAAAATCCAGAAGCCACAGAGAACTGGCTAAGTTTGATAACCGCAAAATCTTACACTACTATACTACGCAGCATGCGTGTGCGTGCATGCGTGTGCGTGTGTGTGTGCGTGTGTCTGTGCGTGTGTGCACACACACATACCTTTTTTGTTCACACAAAGTGAGAAGGTGAATTTCAGACTGGGAAAAAATGGATAATTTTGTTCATTATAAAAGCGTACTTATACTGTAGCCCAGGCAACAGAGTGAGACTCTGTCTCAAATAAATTAATTAATTAAATTAAATTAAAGAGTACTTATAAACCAATAAGGAAAAAGATGAGCCGACAAATAGAAATAATGACCCAAAACAGAAAAAAAATGAATCACAGGAAAATAACATAAATGGCTGGTAAAAATAAGAAAAGGCATTCCCTCTAATGTATGTTTCAAGAGACATTAGAATGTACTGACTTAAGTTAGGTGCGTTAAAATACCCAACAGGTGAAAAGAGATGAAAGTGTGATTGTGCTCAGTGGAGGGCTGGGCAGGGTGAGACGGGTATTTTTATATATTGTTCTTGAAAGTGTAAATCGGTGCCTCCTTTTTAAAGGGCAATTTGTCCGTTTTTAATTTTTATAATGTGCTTCCTTGTGATTTCAACAATTCCAGTTCTAGAAATATTGTTTTACAAGTACAAAAAGAAACATGCACCAGGATAGCCTTTGACATAGTTTTTATAATAGTAGATAACTAGAAATAATCCCAATGACTAACAAAGCAAAATTGGCTAAATTAAATTACGTGACCTCTGCCTAGTGGACTACTACGCAGCCTTTAAAAAGAACGAGGCAACAGGCATCGGCACACGTGTACACACCGAGTCACGACAAAATGCACGTGCCAGATAATTAAATGAAAAAAACTGCCAAACAATATGGGACCCCATTTGTGTAGAAATAAAAGGCTGCATTTGTGTATGTGCTTGCTTGTCTAGACAGAAGGGTTCTGAAAGTGTCCATGACGGCAATAGTTCATGTTTAATGGAGTTTTAGTGAATTGAGGATGCTTTGCTGAATTATTTAATTTAATCTTCATAACAACCCTACAGAGTAAGGATTCTCTTTCTCCCTGTTTCACAGATGAGGAAGCTGAGACTTAGATTAAGGAACTCGCCAGAGGTCACTAGCCAGTGAGCAGAGCGAGCTGCAGAAGCAGGACGTGGGCCGGCCCGGTACCAGCTCATCTCTCACACTGCGCGACATTATTAACAGCGAAAGTGCAGAGCAGAGATTCAGACCTGGCCAGGCTGACGAGGTGCTTTCAGTAAATGATGCCAAAGTACCAGACATCATTGTGTTCCTGTCTGGGCAGCTCTGACCAGATGCAGACAATAAGCCCTTTATCGTACCCGGCCAAGGAGAGGAATGTTGCCCTTTGAACAGCTTCACACAGTTAATGAGCTTCCATGTTCTTCTCCGAGCAGGGAAAAGCAAAATAATAGATCCCGATTCAAGACAGCTCATTCTTATCTGTAACCAAGGCAAACAAACAAACAAAAAAAACTCTACTGTATCTTTTGAAAGAAGTGGGAGCAAATTAGAAATGAGGGAATTATAATGTGTGACCTGGAAAACTTTACCAGATACATTAGTTTTCTTTCCCTGTCTTTGCCTGGTTGGAAAACGAGGCAGCGGGGGCTTCTTCCCACTCACTTGACCCTTTAAAGAAGATGCTGTGATGTGGTTTGAAGTATTTTACAATTATAAGGGCTTCTGATAATAGCTACATCTGAGGCTGGGCTGGCTGGGTGGATGGGTAGAAACAAATATTATCTAAGAGACTGTGACTCAGCTAAAAGACAGGGGAAGCCACACTCCACCAAAGCCATACAAACAATAAGGGGCTGTCACCGTCCCTAACCAGTGTTAGAACATCTGGGCAAAGAGCGCACGAAACAGCATTGGCCTTCCCGACGTTCACATTACTCCAAAACCAACATGTAGGTGTTTGGGTGGAATGCAGAAGAATACAGAAGAATGGTTAGATTTTATTTTACAGTAGCAAATACAGACGGTCCCTTACTTAATACAGTTCCACTAAGATTTTTTGACCTTATGAGGGTACGAAAGTGATACACATTCAGTAGAAACTGTACTTTGACTACTCAGACAACCATTCCATAAATTACATGAGATACTCAACACGTCATTATAAAATAAGCTCTGTGTTAGATGATTTTGCCCAACTGCAGGCTGATGTAAGTGTTCTGGGCACATTTAAGGTAGGCTAGGCTGAGCTGTGGCGGTCAGTAGGTTAGGTGCATTAAACACATTTTCAATTTATGGTATTTTTGACTTACGATGGGTGCATCAGGAAGTAACCCCACTGTAAGCTGGGGGGCATCTGTACTGTACTTTTTCTTTTTATTCTATGGCTCTTTCTTTTAGTTGAGGCTTCTGAAAAGAATCCATTAATTTAAAGAAAAGGGAGGGTGGGAGGGAGGTGAGGGATAAAAACTTACCTATCAGGTACAACATACACTACTCCGGTGACAGGCTCACTAAAAGCCCTGACTTCAGCATTGTACAATTCATCTATGTAACAAAAACACTCGTACCTCCTTAATACTTTAAAATAAATTTAAAAAAGAAAAGAAAAGGTGCCTCTAAGAAATGGGATTTGGGGAGAAAGAAAAAAGAGAAACTCACCAACAATAGGACTTTTTAGTAATGCTCTAACCCTGGTTAGCTGACTAATGGTCTGGTGTTGATGTAAATGCCATGGCCTTGATGTGCCACTGACATTGTGAAAGTTACCCCAGCGGTTGCAGAGAGCTGGTCAGAGCAACTGCTCACAGATTCCTTCTTTGAGCACTTGTGTTGAGCAAGCCTTTCTCTTCTTATTGTCCACTGGGTCTTTTCCCGTCAGGTAAGGTGAGCATGCTAGCAAACCGCTCTGCAGTTTGGGTTGCCGTGGAAACATCCGGATGTCAGGTGGAGCTAGAGCTGGCCCCCGCAGTGGAGATCCCCGCCTGGTCGGAGAAAGCCCGGTGGCCTCGATGTCTGCAGCGCTGGCCTTCCCCAGAGAGAGTGGAGTGCATCAAGGTATCGGTGGGTGGGACCTCAGCTCCCCGGGGCAGTACCAGCGTACCCAGTCCCTGCGTTACTGACTGCCACCAGCTCCCCAAGGCCAGTGGAGATGTCACTAGATCAGCAGTTCTCAAAGTGGGGCCCTGGACCAGCAGCAGCGTCACCTAAGAAATTGTTAGAAATGCAGATTCCCAGGCCCCACTCTGGACCTGCTGAGTGAGAGCCTGCGGGCAGGATCCAGCAATCCGTGTTAATGAGCCGTCCGGGTGAGTGGCTCTGCAGCCGGCCCAGCCTTCTCCTGCGAACTGTCCACGTCCACGGTGGCATGTGTTCTCCCCGTGCCCCGTCTCGTCCCACGTAGGACGTGCTGCCTGCCCAGTGACAGGGTCCCCAGGCTAGCGGGCCGCCTCAGAAATGGCTTTCCACTTCAGCAAGCAATGCTCATCTGCTTTCCCAATATTTTTCTCTTTTTCCAGTCATTTGGGTTTACCTTGCTGGCCCGTTCGAATTATCACTGGGAGCTGAGCTTCCTCCAGGCCGAGCAGGTGTTGCTGGAGCAGCTGGATGAGGACGGCGGCTGCCGCAGGAAGTGTTTCCAGGTCCTGAGGCAGCTGAAGGAGGACGTCTGGTGCCCAGGGAAGAGGCCGGTCCTCACGTCCCACCACCTGCAGGTGAGCGTGGGGCCCGGCCAGAGCCACTCAGAAGGGGTGTGTGTGAAATCACGACGGGGCTCTGATGTCTGTATTTGCCGCCCCACAAATGATTACTCCTTATGGAAAGAGATGAACTCGGGCTGTGTGTGTCCACAACACCCCTGCCCAGGGTAAGATCTCCTCTGCCTCCCTCCCTTCCCTTTTCCAGTTTCCTCCCCTCCCTCCCCTCCCCCCATCCCCTCTCCGTTTCATTATTTCACTCAACAAAGCAAGGTACGCCCACCGTGGGCCAGGAACCCTGCTGGGGCTCAGAAATGAATTACAGAATGTGGTTTCTGCCTCACGCCTCTGATGAAGTCATGCTCTCCCTGATGTCATGACCCGCTCAATTCCCGTTCTAGCCCAAGTGCCACCACTCATACACGCACAGACACGCTACACATGGGCGGGAACCAGGAAATGGTGAGGTTATCACATAAACACTGCCACAGACCTGTTTCCAGGCTTTGAACTTCTGGGTCCCAAATCATCAGGCAGGGATTTTCCCTCGCTCTGCCAGCTCCTGCCTGCCCTTTCCCCAAACCCGACATCATACATTCATCAGTGCGTTCATTCACTCACGCATTCATTCCTCGAATGTTCAGTGAGATTCCTCTGGGCTGGAGGCCTCCGGGCCAGCACCTGCTGGGTGCTCAGCACTTGGAGGTACAAGGTGAACACACAGATGTGGTTCCTGCTCTTGCGGAGCTTCTGGTCTAGCAGGGGGGAGACACACTGGCCCACAAGCCCCTCCGTGCAGTCATGTCGTTCTGTGAGAGCTCAGAGCAGCAGAACCTGACCTGGCCCGGGGCACTGTGGGCTTCCTGGAGAGGTGGCCTTTGGTCACACAGCTCCCTCTTTATCACACTGTGGACCACACAGAGCGAAGTGGACTCTCCCGTAACAGCTGTGTGCAGCGTGCTGGGCTTGGGAGGGGTCCGACCCTTGCAGGACATCAAGGCCCAGCCTAGCTAGGCCTGCCCAGGAGCCCCAGCTCTTCTCCCTTTCTACACAGGCAAGCAGAGGTCACCGGGGCAGCCGCCTGTCTGTGTGGTGCTTTCCTCTCATGTTCCTACCTGTTCCTCCCCACATGCGATGGACAAAACCATCTTCTGGCCCCATGTTGCTCTTTCTGCTCTAAAGTTACCTAGTGAGGGGCCAGTACAGGTCGGTTTTGTTCACCTAGCACACCGGCCTCACCTGATGGTTTTGTTCACTGGGAGACGGATGAGTTACCCCCAGCAACTCTCCCACAGCTGTGTACACAGTGGCCCAGTAAACATTCGTTGAGCGAATCAACGAGTGGCTTCACATCTTATTCTACGCCTCTTTTTTGCACAAAATCACAAGCGTTTGTTTTGTGCTCTCATCTTTCCCAATAACCTGTTCTTCTCGACCTGCCCAAGAATCTCTTAGCATCTTGTCTGTCTACGCTCACTGGGGCCTTTCTCCGCAGTTTCAGCGTCCTCAGCATGTCCCCAGGCCCGGCCCCCTAAACACACACGAGCTGTTCTCCTAGGTCGAGGGCATGTGCTTCCAGAAGATACTCGGATGTGTTTTGTGGCTTTAGCTGGCCTTTCTACAGGCCACTCTCGGAAGCGGCAGAGCTGAGAAGCACACACTGAAGTCTGGCTCGTGTCAAAACCTCATAATCTTAACGATTAACTTCCTTGGCCCTCAGTTAAGATGGCTAGAAGCACCGTTAAGTGGCATGAAAATTTCAGGAAAGATTGACCAGAGCCTGCCTACAGGCCTCCCAGCCCATGACGGCTCTCAAAACTGCATTCCGCCCAGGGGTGTGCTTCTATTCCGACAGCTGCTACGTCACCTAGAAGATTTTAAGGCAACTCACTAAAGGTTCTTTATTTCAGTCCTCTCTGACCCACCTACACGGCATAATAAGATTGTGCATTCTCAAGGATGGGTATTTTAAAAGGGGGAGATTATTTGTGGATAAAAGTAGGATAAATAGAACAGTGCCAACTGCCTTTTCCTCTAGTCTTCCCTCCTTGGTCCATGGGCAGAATTGTCTCATAGTTAGGTGCTCACTCCTGGGGACGGATGTGTCTGGTGACGATGCGGTTAGACACCATCCCGGACGATGGCTGAGTGTGCTGGATCCTTGCCGCGTCTTCAGCCTGGGGAAAGTGGAAGAGGTTGGGTTGCAAAACAGCATCAGGAAGGACATGGCAATCACAGTCACCTCACCTTAGGTCTGACGCTGTCCTGTAAGGTCCTACTCCCCACAGAGGCTGTTCCCCAAGACTGTTCCATGTGAAGCAGAGCTTGTCTTTCACTGGCTTATGTATTCCTAAAACCCACCCAAAGGTACATGGAACTGGCTTCACTGTTTCAGTTTGCTTAGGGAGATAAAAGCTTAACTAACAAGAAGAATAGCATAAAATTATCTCTGACTCATTTATTCAAAGTAATATAATCTAAATCAAAACATACTCGGTATCTTGCTGTGAACCAATAACTGGTCTAAAAGAGAAAGACTATATAAAAATACTCAATATGTATACCGTAATGTTGGTTAATTAACTCATGTATTTGATAAACATATATTGACTCCCTCTCAAGGGTACTAGCGGCATAATAGTGAGTAAAAATAGGTGTAGTCCATTGCTCTCATGAAATTTATAATCTAGTAGAGGAGATGAGAAAATCAAATAATCACACAAATGTAAAAACTACTGTCATCATGCTTCTTACGAGAAGTCCATGGCTAAGAGAATGTGTAATGTATGTACGAGGAAAATTTGATCTGATGGATGAGTTTTCTGGACAAAGAAGGAAGGAAGTTTGTTCTCGGCAGAAGGAGGAGGATGTGCAAATGCCCTGGGGTAGAAAGCATGAAATGAGGCCAGTGTGGTCAGAGGGAGAGAACAAGGGAGAACACGGGGCGTGGAAAGGGAGGCAAGGGCCAAAACTTACAAACCAAACCGCGTTAAGGATTATGTTTTTAGTTAACAAACCAGGCACAAGATTTGTCTTATCGACAAGAAGGAATGTAGATTTACATTTTAAAAAGATCATGTTGGCTGCAGTGTGGGTGGTGACAGGTGGACGGTGACGAGAACAGCCGCAGGCTGGTGAGACAGCTATTGCAGAGGTCCGGCGAGATGCCGAGGGGTGTGGACGAGGATGGCAAGACTGGAGATGAAGATAGGCGGGTAGATTTGAGAAACACCGAGGCAGGAGGATTGCAGGACTTGGTCGGGGTGCCTGCTGGGTCTGTGTCTTGCAGAACTGGCTGAGTAAGCAGCTCTGGTGGTGGATCGGGTTTGTGGAGAAGCCATGAGTTCAGTCTGGACGTGCTGGGACTGAGGCAACTCTGATATTCAAGAGATACGGGGGGCAAAGGAGAAGCCTGGGCTTGGAGGAAAAAATTGCAAGTCATCTGTGTTTCGTGAGCATTAAAGCCACTGCGGTGGGAGAAACAGAGAGCTGAGGAACCAGTGAGAGGATACGAGGGCCTAGATCGGCGCCTCCAGAAACTCCACCACGCAGAGGCAGGCACGGAGCGAGAGCCTGCCCGGGAGGAGCTGCCGTGCGGGGAGAAGGTCCCAAGCGTACACCGGCTTGGAAGCCAGTGAAGGATACAGATCTGCCGCAAGGTTAGGCGAGGCGCAGGTGCTGAAGGTCTGTAGATGTCGAAACGTGGAGAGCACTGGGACTTAACGAAGGCAGCCTCTGAAGATTAACGGCAGCAGCATCCACATGGGGGTGGCTGCTGGAGGCAGAGAACGGGGAAAGAGGACATGACACCGAATCACAGAGCTGACTCTGCGGGGCTGCCTGGGTGCGCAGGGAGGTGGGAGGTAGGGCAGGAGGGGGATGTGGGGCTGAGGGCGCAGGAGAGCTTGGAACAGGTTGCAAAGCCGCCGAGGAAGAGGGTCAGCATCGCAGGCAGTTCCCGGAAGGGGGGTCCCGAACCCTGCGGAGGGACCGCCCCGCTGGGAAGAGGGCGGGTGCAGAGAGGAAGAGATCAGGACGCCACAGCAGGCGAGAACTCTCTGGTTTGGGGGGTGAGGGCTTCCATTTTCCCTGTAAGGTGGGAGGCAAAGGCATCTGCCTGGAGCGGGGTATTGCAGGTTCAAGGAGAGCGGTGGTTCGTGGAATGTTGGAGGAGAATGAAGGAGTGAATTAATGGGAGGCGCAGGAGGCCAGCTGGTGAGACCGAGGCCCCAACTGAGGCTGGCTAAGGCGTTCATGGCAGACCCAGGCTACCCTCCCTCCAAGGCCACATGAGCGCAGGAATTGTTTCTGAGGATACCCTCCCCGATTGCCCAAAGCCATGGCTGACACCACCTCTTCCTTCCACAGACGGTGCTCTTCTGGACCTGTGAGAAGTATCCCCACTCTAAAGACTGGCAGGTCTTCCGCAAAGCATTCCTGCGCCTGGTGAGGAAGCTGCGCAAGTGTGTGAGCCAGCACTTTCTGAAACACTATTTCGTCCGAAACAGCAACCTCCTTCGCTGCGCGAACTCGGGCGAGCTGGACGCGGTGGCCCAAAAGCTGGCCTTCTTCCTGAAGAACCCCCAGATCAGCCTGCCCTGAGGGCGGCCCCGGCCTGGGTGGCTCTTCTTGCACATTTCACTCAGGCTTGACCTCGTTTTCTGGATGGTTCCCAAGTCAGGTGCCAGGATCCTGCCCAGGAGAGAGGAAACCCATGACAGAGGAAATCACGTCCGAGCAGCAGCACTCAGCGGGGAAAGCTGTGCCCACGCTGTCTGACCCAGGCCTCCCTGGAGCCAAGCGAGCATTTCAGCCCTAGCTACCTCTCTTGGGGACGCCTCTCATCAAGCTTCCCCAAGCCACAGATTCCGAACTGATGACAGTTCTGAATTTATTTTCCCTTGCTCAGGCTCGAGTGTCTGACGGGGAGGATGGAGACAGAACCCCTGGAAGGCTAGACATTAGCCTGCTGCCCGGGAGTGCTCTCCAGCCCACTGGACGTGGGCTCACCGTGCCTCCCACGGAGCAGGGCTGTGAGCCTATGGCGCTGTGCTGGTGCCTGTCCAAGGGGACGGCCTTGGGTCAACACAAAGCATCACTGGCTGGCTGGGTGGCTGGTGGTTGCGTGCTGGGTCAGCGCCCGCAGCACTGATGCAGTGATTGCACCTGATGCGTAAGCATGCCTGTGCTTGCTGCAGCCCTGCAGCTTCCCGTCTGCTCCCCTGGTGTTCTCTGAGCAGGGAGGGGATGGTTTTGGTGGTGAGAGTAAGTCAAAGATGACAGCGCAGCTCTGTCAGCCGCCTGAGCCTAGCCACAGCCCTCTCGTTGCTTCCCATGCCATGGCGGGACTTCCTGATATTTATGTAGTGAACTCAGTACTGTGGTCTGCATGGAATGACCCTGGCGTGGCTCACCTCTCAGCACATTCCTTTACCCGCTTCATTCACTCACTCATTCATCGGTAAATTAATGTTCCTTCGGCACTTGGAATACAGCAAAGATGGACAAAGACTTCCCGGGTGGGGATAACACCTAACGGTGGAGACGGGGAATGAACAGCAGATTTGTAAACACGGTATTACAGACGGGAGAGAATGCTCCGAAAGAAACAAACGATGTTGAAATAGAGTCACAGATCCAGGATGAAAATGCAAACAGCTGAAAGGGAAGGAAAGGTGACCGAGGGCAGGCCTGGAGGGGCTGGCAGGAGTCAGGTCACTTGGCCTTGCAAAGGCCCTGAGGAATCAGCATTTCATTCTAAGATCGAAGGTGTGACATTTGGCCTCTCCCGAAGCGGAGGGGTATCATGGTCTGACTTGCGTGTTAAAGGAATGTTCTGATAACTGCACAAAGCGCGTCTGGGGGCTCACGCAGAGTCAGGGGCACTGCCGTCCCTGGAGCCACCCATCTGGAATCACAAAGCAACACATCCGGTGCAGCGCAAGTGACCGGAAACTCCAGGGGGTCCTGGTGACACCACTGGTTCTTCTGGCGTTTTCTTAACTGCTTCTCAACTCAAGGGGCTCCTTTATTATTTTTGAATATTTCCCCCCAAATATATTTCACAAAGTGAAATTTCTAAAGCATGAACTACTGATTTTGTTTTGATGAAAATCCACATTTGGAAATGAAAAATAATTATTTTTCAAAACTACTGCAACCAAATGGTGGGGGGCCCTAGGTTATCACATAGGAAATCACGGTTTTAAAATGTTAGGGTGGAAAAAAAAAAGTCTTTCCAAACATACAATAATGAACAAACTAGTGTTTTGTTAAATCATCAAAAAACTTGCATTCTATTTCTCATATTCTTATATCTTTGGAAACATCATTTTTGGGAGCGTAGCAAATGTAACAGGTTTTTTTTTTTTCTTTTTGTGATGAAAATATCTTCAGCAAGTTTTAGAACAGCTATGCGGTCACAAAATGCCAAAAAGTGAAAGTGATTGTACCGTTGATTCAGTGTGTGTGTGTGTGTGTGTGTGTGTGTGTGTGTGTGTGTGTGTGTGTGTGTGTGTGTGTGTGTGTGTGTGTTTAGAGTGAGGGACTGGCATGCTTCACGGTCAGATTCCAGCAGATTCTTAACCTTCTCTCCAGGAGACCTGCGGGTCTTGGAGGAGGTGGGACTGTCTGCAGATTCCTGCGCGTTCCCACGTATGGCCAGCAGAGGGCAGAAGGAGACCACATATGAAAAGATCCGGGTTCCACCCATCCTTGTCTGCAGAGCCCGGCAGGTGTCACTCTTCTCAGCCCGGCGCTTACACCTGGCTCCTCCAAAACAGAGAACCCAGGGACCGTGGATTCCAGCTGATGCTAAATTGTTAACTTTTCCTGCCATCTCAGCCCAAAATTAGTCTTAATGCTAAACGTTCAGACATAAAAAGGGAGCTTATGAGGGGACAGTCCATCCTGGGGCCCGGAGCATTCAGCGTCATTGTTTCCGGGGACAGACTGCAGAGCTCTGAAAAGTCTGATAACATCACTCCTTTAGTCGAGTCAGTTGTTGTGTTTTTTTAATTCTCCAAAGGAGATTTTCCATCCTTCTGCACTCTTCTAGGCACAGGACTAGCTTTACAGAGGAGTGGTGGGTATTCGGCCACTTCAATTGACCTGCCGGCGTTTGCGTCCCTGTTCTGAACCTGTGACACCGCGTGGCCTGGGCACGTTGTCTGACCTCCCTAAATCTCCAGTTCCTTCTCTCCAAAACAAGCATTTTTATGGCCTGAATGGTGACTCCCCCATGTTCATACGTTGAAGCCCTAACCCCCAGAACCTCAGAATGTGACTGTTTTTAAGGACGTGATTAAGCTAAAACGAGGCTTTGGGGGGGGGGCCCTGACCCCATCGGACTGGTATCCCCATGAGAGAGGAGAGTGCGTGCGCGGAGGGCGGCATCCGCAAGCCACGAGACAGGTCTCCGGGAAACCGCCCCTGCCCACACCTCCACCTGGGACTGCCGGAATCCAGGACCGTGAAAAATAAATGTCTGCTGCTCAAGCCTCCCAGTCTGTGGGATTTTGTTATTTTCCTGCGGCCCCGGGAAACTATACAGGTATCATGAGAGAATGTGTGTCTCACGCCTTGGTGAAAGGAATAAATGGAATAATGGATGTAAAAGGCTCTTAGTTTGGTGTCTGGCTGGGCTGACTGCTGAATCGTCGTTTATCGTTTTAGACGCCTACCCCTCGTGGCCGTTTGCCCACCTCTGCTGTTCCTGATAACAGTACCCTCCCATATATGAATTCTTTATAGACGAAATAGAAATTATCACAAGGCAAATGCGCAGAAAATTCCACTGCAAATTCCATATGCCCATTTTTCCTTTGGCCCTCTTGCTAAAATAGAGGAATTATCCCTCCTGAAAGGCCAATGTATCCATCTGCAAATGCTCTGATGCCCCCGGCCTCTCAGCCTCTCACAGTTATTTCCTGGGGCATCGTCCACGTCCTCAGGCAACTGCCGCCTGACTCTCCTCTCCCCTTTGCTGGCCGGCTTCCCGAGCTATTATTATACATGTGTCCCCACTTACTCCTCACGGTCGCATTTTTTTTAGTTGTGAAAGATATTCATATATGCGAGAAGCTAACCTGTTCAAAGAATAATAATAAAACTAATATACCATACCTAGGTGAAAAAAATAGCACATTGCCAGTACTTTAGCATTCTGGTGGGTCCCTCCTCCCTCTGAGACATAGATAATCACAGGTATCCCAAATTTTGTGATAATCATTCTGCTGCTTTTCTTTATAGTTTTACCACCTACCATATTTGACTGAACTTAAGCTTCCAATATTGTGTGATGCATCATTATTTCACGTCTAAGATAGAGTACTGCTAACTGTAATTGTCAGACACCACCAGCTATAAGATGCATCCCAATTTCGGAGTGATTAAAATGTCAAAAAAAGGTATTTCTTAGAATGAACAAAATATGACCTGCATTCATCCCAAACTGTGTTTTCAGTTTTGCCTGTTTCTGAGCTTTACATAAATTGAATCATACGTATGAAGTTTCCGTGATTGCTTCTTATGTTCACAGCATGTTTTTGAGACTCCCACATATATACGCATGTGACAGTGGTTTGTTCCTTTTCATTGCTGCGTACTATACCACTGTAGGACTCTGCCACACTTTATGTGTTGCTGTAATTGGGCATTTGGGTTGTTCTACTCTTAGTGATTTGAACTGTGTTTTCATGCACATTCTTATACGTGTCTTCTGATACACGCAAGTCTGTTACGGGTGTATACATAAGAATATCAGGTTCACAGAATATGTGCATGTTTCAATTTACTATGGAATGTCAAAATATTTTCCAAAGTGATTACACCGATATAAGTTCTCTATTTTAATGTAAGAGAATTTTCAGTGACTTTCTCCATTAGAATGGAGCACATTTTGCATCTTGTTTAAGAAATCTTTCCCTTTTTTAAGGTCGTAGAGTTCCTATACTTTTCTCTAGAATTTTATAGTTGTGCCTTTCACGTGAGTTAGGAAGTGCTCCTTAACTCCCATTCTATTTCAGTAATATTGGAAAAATTTCTTTGCTTGAAAGTTTTGATACAACTCACCTAAAAAACTGGCTAGGCCTTGTATTTTCCCTGTCAGATGGTTTTAAACTATTAATTCACTTTCTTTTAGGGATAAAGATATTCAGGTTTTCCATTTCTTCTTTAGTGAGTGTTGTTAATTTGTATTTTACTAGGAATTTCTTCATTTTGTCTCTAAGTTTCCAAATTTACTATCATTTACTAGCATCATAATAGTTTATTATCTAAATTGTGGTGATCTGTACTCATCTTTTTTGATAAATCTGTTAGAGATTTGTCAAAGAATATTTGTTGGTTTTGTTGATCCTATATGTACTATGTTTTCCATTTCATTAGTTTCTACTCATATCCTTGGTTTTGCCCCTCTACTTTCTGTAGGTTTATTCTTATGTTTTTTTAATAGGTGTTTTTTAAATAGGTGCTCTTCAATTAGGTGCTTAGCTTAGAAATTCTCAGCCTTTCATCTTTTCTAAATATATTAATTTCCTGTTAATGCTATCTTAGTGAAATTCCATAGGTTTTGGTATACTGTATTTTCATCTTCTTTCATTTTTATTATATTTATTTTCTAATTTCTAGAGTTGTTTTAAAAAATTACTGTTTCCAAACATTGAGTTTTCTAGTTATATTTTTGTTAACTGATTTCTCACTAAATTGCAATTATAATCCTAGAAAATGGTCTGAAAGACCTCAATCTCTTGACATTCATTGAGTCCAGCTTTTTAGCTCAGCAAATGCTTTGTTGTTCTCTGTGCATCTGAGGAAGGCATGCAAGTTTAGATGCATGTTTAATAAATGTCAGTATAGATCGTATACTGCTCAAATTTTCTTTATTTTACAGATTTTTTTATGCTGCATTTTCTAACATCTACTAAAAGACTTGTTTTAAAATCTACCATTATTATCACAGATTTTTCAACTTCACCTTATAGTTTCATCAAACTTGTGATTAATGTACTTTGAGATTATGTTATTATGGACATACAGATTTAGAATTTTTATATCTTCTCAGTTAATTAAAGCTTTTATCACTATAAAGTGACCTTTTTAAAACTCTTGTAAACATTTTCTCTAAATATTGATTTTGCCTGATATTAAAATAGTAACATCACTTTATTTTAGTTAGTACTTGCTTAGGATATCTTTTTCCATCCTTCAACTTTCAATCTGTGTCTTTATGTTATTGACACCTACGTTTTTTGTAAATGGCTAATTAAAAAAACAAAATCCTATCTGACAGTTGAGGTCTTTTGACTCTGTCTTTAGTCCATTTATATTTATTCTGATCAGTAATGTATTTGGATTCATTGCTACTCTTTTCTTATTGACTTTCTATTTGACCCATTTTAGAAATATTCCTATGCCTCCCACCCTACCTTCTTGTCATTTTTTAAATTAAGAGTTTCCTCTCCTCCGCATTCCTTTTTCCTCTCACTGGTTTGGCAAGCCCATACCCTATCTTTGTTTCTTTAATCATTATCAAGGCTATCTATATACATAGACTAAATTCTATAGATTAAAGTCAAAAATTAATCAACACCTTTATTCTCCTTCTTAACAAGGACCCTGGAAGGCTTTGGCTCCTTTCACTCTCCGCCCACATTATCTGCTGTTGTCATCCAGGATTTGGGTTCCAGCCTGTTTGCCATCCCACTACACACATGCACGTAAATAAGATAGATATTTTACCACTATTAACTTATAAAATTTTACTTTTTATCTTATTCACTTATTTGTCACTATCTTCACTCACTACTCTTTCCTGCCTCTCAGACTTTCTATTAGGGATCATTTTCCTTCTGCCTGGAGTAAATGCACTAGCATTCCCTATAGTGACAGTATGACAGAGTAAGTGGCTTTTATTTGTCTGAAATTGTCCTTATTAACCTTAATTCTTGAAAGATAGTTTCAACTTTAGGTTCACACACAATTTTTCTCCGTACACTGAAGATTTATTTTTCACTGTTTTTTGGCTTCCGTTGTTGCTATTTACAAGTCAGTCATTTAGACTATTTGTTATTTCTTTGCAAAGTATCTACCTTTTCTTTCTAGCTGCTTTTAATATCCTTTCTCTTGCTGTCTCTGTCTCTTTTTCTTGAGATTTGTTAGGTTTCCTGAATCTGAGGAATTATTTCCAGCAATTCTGGGAAATTATCAGCGCTTAACTCTGAATATGTATCTTCCCCATTCTCCCAATATTCCATTCTAGAAGGAAATCCAAAGAGGTACAGTAAACTCTATCATTCTACCCTCTGTATCACTTAACTTCTCTTTTTATAATTTGCTGCTTTTTATCTTTCAGAACTACATTCTCAATAATTTCTTTAGGGCTATCTTCCCAGTTGACTAATTCTCTCTTCAGCTGTATCTAATCTAAAGTCCAATATGTCCATTGAATGTTAAATGTCTAATATTTCAGTTCTTATTTTTAAGAAGTCTATTTGGTTATTTCTTGAACCTGCCTGTTTGCTGTTTAAGGTCTCTTGTCTCTCCTCATGTTTTTCAGTTTCTCTTTTATTTGTTTAAACATAATTTTTTATATTCCATGTCTGAAAATTCTAATATCTGAAATCTTTGATGGATTGTTTCTGCTGTCTGTTTTTTTTGTTTGTTTGTTTTATTGATTTTCAATTGCTTATTTCTTTGTGCATTTTGTAAACTTTTAATATGAACTGTTTATTTTTCTTAAGACTTTATCTGTGGGAATTTGTCTGAGGTCTGGTTTAAAGCTGAGGTACTTAAAAGGATTCTTTTAATTCTGCCAGTTACTCAAGAGCATAACAAACCAAGACTATTTAAATTAAATTTTATGTTTGTGGTTTTTCAGGCCAGCAGGTAGATGAATCCAGGCAGAAAAAAATTTGAGGACATCTTGTAGTTACAAATCCTTGGAGAATTTTTTTTCCCTCTACCCAGTGCCAAAGTCAAGGTAAGCAAATTGCCTTCTTAATGGTGAGCTTATTCTTCATTCACCATTATTCTGAGAATATGGCCATCTGAGCCAAATTTATGCAGGGGAATCCTGCTAGATTCCCCACCATGGGCAGGCTCTGGACATTAGACTAGTACAGCTACCAGTGGAAAGCTCCAGATCTCTGGAGTTCAGTAAACCCCTCAGGGCAAAAGCCAGCTTTGCTTTTCACTCACTTATCAGGGTTCTCAGTATTATTTCATTTTTGGAGTTTGTAGATTTCTTACTTTCCTTCTCCCTGAGGGATGTATTTATAAAGGTTTTAGAATACAGATGTCCAGCCCAGCATCTTAGCTTTCAGTTGAGAGCTCTTTCAGTCCAGTATAGCCTACTCTGCTATACTGCTGCATACATAGCCTGACCCAAGCCAGCCAGAACCTGCATTCGCACATCATCTCTGCCCCACCTACGTGCTGAGTCCACATTCTCATTCTGCACAGCTTCTCAGAAACATCCAGCAGTTGACCTCTCCTCCCTGCCATCACTCTTCTCTGGGCCCCTGGGACACCACTTTCTGCTTCTCCTCCAGCTCCTTCTTGGTCTCCTTTATGACTTCTTCTCTGCTACCCCTAAATGTCGTCATTCCTCCCTCAAGGGCTTGGTCCTGGGCCCTCTTCTTCTCAGACTCTACATACTCAGCCTAGCAATTTTCCCCACTCCTTGGATTCCAAATTCCATCCACAATCCAAGGGTGCTCAACGGCATAGCTCCGCCTGGCCAGGTAGTTTCCGAGGGACACCTCCACCTCATGTGTCACAGGCAGTTCCAACTTAACAAGGGACAACCTTTATCCCAAAGGTGAGCACCCTGAATTTGCTCAGGCAGAATCACGTAGAAAACTCCTCAAGCTGGTACTCTAGAGGCCATTAGTGGATTTATACATAAAGGCCGCATTTCTAATTTCCCCGCAGTTGTACTTTATTAGAAAAGAGGACCACCTTCCCCACGGCCCCGCACCGCCAGGGTGAGGACAGAAAGGAAAGAAACACATTGGTTAAATGGGGGCGGAGGGAGGGACAAATAAAATGAAAGGAAAACTAAAAAACATTTTAAAAAGGAAAATAAGGTGGCAAATATAGCCTAAGGCGCATTTTTTAAAGGTCAAATATAGCAGATAATGTCTTTTCTCTCATGACAGTCTGCAAATGTCCCACAGGCAGCGCTGACAATGCCAATGATTCAGCTGATGCCAGGGGGAAAAAAGGAAAAGAAAATCAAATATAAAACGTGATTTTATGATATCTCTGTAACCTGAAAAAGGCCCAGGGACATCACCGAGAGTCTGTGTGAGGAGGCGAAGAGAACACGTGTGGACTGTGACGTGCCGTTCAGATCCCTCTGGGTGGAATGAAGGAAGGAAGGACTTATTTCCCAGTGATGGCCCTCGGCTGCCATCCCTCTTGGGGATGACTTTGGTTGAAGAAAACTGCCTCACCCAAGGTGACTCCCTTTCCAGAGGCAGCCCGGACCCAAGGATGATCCATGTGGGTGTGGAAGGCCTGGCCCTTCACCCGGCTCGGCCCAACCCAGCTTGCTTCCCCTGCCTTCGTAGGTGCTGCTTTGCAGGGAACTCCCTACTCAGCATCCTGCTGCCTGTCCCATCGCAGAGCTGCTGCCCAGGGATCCCCACCCACGACACCAGGGACAGTCTACAGGTATCCCTTTGAGACCGGCTCTGCCACTTAGAGCTTGGTGATCTTGGGCGAGTCCCTCCGTTTCTCAAAATGCTTTTCTTCGCCTGGATATCCAGCAGGATTACAAGCATTGGCTGCCCCATCTAGAGTGAGACAGCCCTGAGCTGGAATTCCTGTTCTGCCGTTTGCTAACGGGTAACTTATTAAGGTTGGCAAGACCTCGGCTTCCTTGTCTATAGCGTGGGTAGAGATGCTGTCTTTCATCCATTGTACCCCCGGTGTGTGGCACACAGCCAACAACCCTTCAGTGGGGGAACAAATGACGTTTCCGGCAGGCTGCACACCAAAGCCCAGAAATTTCGGTTTAAGCATTTGCTGGAACAAATATTCCTGATTGCGTTGGAGCTTAAAGCATCTGATATGGTATCTGACGTCACAGGGATCCCTTGGCCTCCATGTGCCTCTCAGAATTTGGTGCTCTCTCAGTTTTTCAAATCATGTTACTCATCTGCTCACATCCAATCACTGCTCTTCTCATTCATACTAAAATCCCAAGGCCGTGGGTGACCCGGGGCCCCGGCCTCTCCAAACCCACTCTCCTCCTTTCTCCCGCTGGTCTCCAGTCTTGCTGGCTGCCTCGCTCTTCTGACGCCACTCCAAGCGTGACTCCCGCACTGGGCTGTTGTACTTGCTGCCGCTCTCTCTAGAGACCCTCCGTGATGTCTCTATGTCTCTGCAGTATCACTGGCCCCTGGCCCCTCCCCACCCCAGCCGTGACAGGCTCTACCCGCCCTTCTGTGCGTTGTTCCTCTCCACAGTGCTTAGCACCACCTGGACCTGGCTATCATCTGTCTCCCACCACAGTGAAAGCCTGATGAGGAAGGACATCATCTGTATTTTCAGGGATGTATCGTTAGGGCCTGGCACATAGTAAGTGCACAACAAACGTGTGTTGAATGAAAATGTTTGCAATGCTCCTTCAAAAACTATCAATTTAGATCTCCAATTTCTTGGACCTTCACATGTGCTTATTTTTTCTTTCTTTAAAGCAATTGGATCATAGAATTTCCGAGCTTGAAGAGACAGTAAAGGTCTTTAATTTCTTTTTTTTAATTTAGAGCGGTGAAAATGAGGTCTGTACAGATGGAGCAACTGTCTTGGGTTTTAGAGTTAGTGGTGACTCTAGGCCAGTTCTCTTCCCACCAAACCACAAACTCTAAGGTAGTTTGCAGTTGAAAGTCTGAAATTCTTTTCCTTTCAGAAGCCCTGAAACCTCCAAAATGCAAACCTAGGAAACATAGGAAGCGAAGTCTAGCTCAACCTGTGGCTGGGCACACATTTTTGGTGGCTCTTCCCCATCTGGGCCCTCTGCTCTGACTGGCTCCCCCACCCACGGGCTCTCGCATGGCTGTCAGGACAGCAGCAGCTGTGGGACCCCTCACGGGACGCACACAGGGACTCACTTTGCTTTTTCTCCTCACCCTCAAAGAGAATTAAAAGAGTCCTGTCATTTCTTTTCTCTGAATTCTGAATATATTGGTGGATTTCAAAGGACATGGATGAATTAGGAAAATCAGCCCTGATTGCCACAGAAAAGATCTGGTGACCACGTGGGCCAGCTCTTCACTCTACAGAGGAGGAGCCCGAGGCCAAAAGAGAGGAGAGGAAATCCTTTGTCAAATCAATGGCATCCGAAACTGACCTCCTGCTTTCCCCTCTCCAAGCTGCCCTGGCCCCCGTAAATGGAGCCACTTTCTAGCCATGTGCTCAAGCCAGGAGCCCAGGAGTTGGGTTTGAGCCTTTGTACCCATCACCCACCACATTCAGCTCACAGGCGCATCCTCAGGGCTCTCCTTTCTCACGGTGGCCCAGGTACGGCTCCCCCCCACCCTGCAAGCCAGCCCGCCCCGGGCCAGCCCGTCACCCTTGCCCTTCCAGACTTCCCACTTTTGCCACCCACCCTGCCCACCGCAGGCCCTCACACACAAGGGCCAGAGTGGTCTCTGCGACGTGCAAACCAAGTCATGCTTATTTCCCCCTCCTCTCATCCTTCTAATAGCTTCTCACCACTCCTAGAAAAAATTCAAAACTCCCTGCCATGGCCCACAAGGGCTCTGTGATCTGACTTGGCCGTTCTCTCCTCCCTCACCCACGGCCGCTCCCCTTCACTCCATTTCAGCCACACCGCCCGGCTTCCTTGCTTTGTCTCAAACACCCACGCTCATTCCTGCCCAGGGCTTTGTAACTGTTTGCCCCTCTGCTCAGAAATCCCTTGGCCCATATGCTGACATGTCCTACTCCCCACTGACCAGCGGGCTCCTCCCTAATCCAGCCAGTCCCCCATCACTCTGCCCCTTACTGGACTCCACCTTCCCCATCATGGGTTGCCTGTTACCCTATTAGAATATAAACTCCACGCAGGTAGAGAGTTTGTTTTGTTTGCTGTTGTATCTCCTACACCTAAAACAATGTCCAGTGCATAGTAGGTGCTCAATAAATACTTGTTAAATAGATAATTGGATGAATGAATGAATGAATGATTTTGCTCCATGACATGTATCTGCTTTGTGTCAAGGCCTGGACTTGAAGCCAGGTTTTCTAATTCTCAGGCCAGGTGCTTTACTCTACAAAATAGCATTTTGAGGAGTTGAAGAATCACACATCTTTAGTTGCAGAGAAAGAAGAATTACCTCTGGCTCCAGAATCCTGTTTTCCGGGAAGAGGCCTGGCTCTTCTCAGTGTGCAGAGCACAGCTTGATGCAGCAGAGCCTGAGAATGCACACTCACGCTGCGGAGGGGCCGGCACTGCTTCTCAGCTCTGGGCAGCCCCCAGCCTCTGCAGGTCCTGATGCATAGGCGCTGTCCTGGGTACACCTATCTTAATGGGGACCCAACATGCAATTTGCGGGCTGTGTGAGACACACACACACACACACACACACTTTGCATTTAAACAAAGCACATCACAAAGGAGTTCAGGCCCTCACCCTCCCTTCCTGCCAAGCATGGGGACAAACAGTAGTGGTCTTGGCAGAAGGTCTCTGTCCCGTTCTCTTTGTCTCTGAATCTAGACCATTCATTTCCTCTCATTCAATCAGCTTTATTTTTGGCTGAGGGACTTTCTTTTGTGAGTTTATATCTTATGTTCCCAGACTTTGTAACCCACCAATCTCCTGTCAGGACCCAACCCACGAATGCCCAAATGCAAAGGACCAAGTGAGCAAGCTATCCGTGCCAGAGAGAAAGTCACCATGAAAGAACACTTTCACAGCCCAATGAAGCACTCTGGCTTATAACATACGATGTGACCTCCCTCTTCAGAGCATAGATATTAGGTTGAGCACCCAACACATTGGGGTGCTCACTAAGGAGTACCCCATCATGTAGTTTCAGGCCTAGCAGATAAGGCGAGCAAGGAAGGCAGCCCCGGGAAGGGGGAAGTCCTGGTGTGGGTCACTTGGCCGACTTGGGGCACAAAGAGAGCTGAGCCTGAGCGCCTGTCCCCTCCTGCTCAGCACAGCCCCTCCGTCTGGGGCCCCTCCTCCTCCTGTCTCGCTCTTCCCTCTCCTCTCCTGCCTCCCTCCAAGATGGTCTTTGCCCCACAGTGAGAGGTGAGGGGTATCAGGAAAGCTCCCTGCCCTTGACAGTCTGTCCGGGGCCGGCCATTTGTGCCATGTGCCGTTTGTGACCAGGACGGGGGCTCTCGAAGGAATGAGGCGAGCCAGAGAGAGGGGAGCGGGCGCACGCCACACTCGGCAGGGCGCCTTGGGGGGTGGGGGGGAGGGGGGGGAAGCTTGCTGGCTGCTGCCGGAGGGGACACGCCCAGGGACAGGGGCTGGCAGGGCGGCCGCGGTGCGCAGTGGCGCGGAAGCAGCAGCAGGGGGCGTCCGCGGCTCCTCGCCGCGCCGAGCTCCCAAACGGCTGGGGAAATTCCGCCTGCGGAGAGCAGAGCCCGCCGCAGGGAGCAGGCTGGGACACTGCGGACCTCGGGAGTCGCAGCCTGGTGGCCAAGTCCGGGCGCAGCTCGCGGGCGCTCGGCCAGGCCGCCTCCGCCCGCGCCGGCCCTCTGGAGGCGGAGGGCACGCTGACCGCGGCCCCCACCTGAGCTCTGCATCCTTGGGGTGACCCTCAGCCCCCCCTAGTGCCCAGAAAGACTGTTCGGATCCACAGGTCCGACCGTGCTCCCTGGGGTCCCTCTTTCCAGTGGGGGGTGTTTATTGCAGGTGGGGGGAGAGCACAGCCGTCCCAGCACAGTGACCCGCCCATCTGAACACACCTGCGCTGCGGCGGAGCGCTCAGCCTCTGCAGGACCAGAGGGGCTGCGCTAGATGGAAGAGAGCTGTCGTGCTCTTTTGGACTCCTTTTCTTTAGATAATGGCCAGGAGGGAAGAAAAGGGGCAAGTGGAAGCCTACCCCCTCCACCCCGCTCCACGTCATAGTAGGAGGGTCCAGAAGAGGTGGGTGGGTGAGAATGTTTCAGGAAGGAAAGGACGCCAGCATCTGCAGATACTTCCTATGTGCTTGGCAGGGATCTTGGGTGCTTCATCTCATTTAATCCTCTCAACAACCCTTTGAGGCAGGCAGACATCGTAAACCCATTTTGCCCATGAGCATTTGGAGGCTCACAGAGAAGAAAGAGCTGCTCAAGGTCACCGGCTGGATGTAGGCAGGGCCGTGTTCTTTGTGCCATTTGTCATAATGAATTCCTCACAGTGCAGGCACGTGAAGTCCAAGCAGGCGAGGACCCGAGTTCCAGGTGGAAACCTCAATCCGTCCTGCTGGGCCCTGCAGCGAAATGAGCTTGGCAGGAACCAAGGGGGTGGGGCCTGGGCGGGGAGGGACTCCCAGGACACTCTCTGTGGGTGCTGTTCCCTGCCCTTGACAAGAGCGGACACTCCCCACAGGGACATGGGTCAAGGTCCTCCCGCGAAGGGGGAATGCATGGAGCTCATGGGGTGATGCATGGGACTGAAAGACGGTCCTAGAATTGCCCTGGGCCAAAATTTTCTAGTTGTACCTTTGAACACTGTAAAAAAAAGTCCTCAAAAATCACTTTCTCAAAAGTTAATCATTCACTCTTTCCACAGGCCAGATGACCTTTGTGATGTGATTGGGTTTTGTTTGCTTTTCTTAAAAGTCCTGGAGTTTGTAATTGGACCAGTGTCCTTCAGGTGAGAAAGAAAAGAATTTGGTGTCCAGTAAAAAAAAAAAAGGAATTTGTTTTCTTTTGCCCCCTGTTCCCCAGGAGTTTGGAAACGTTTTCTCAGTGAGAGATTATGAATTGAGGACTAAAAACAACTTGATCTTCAACAGCTGTGGCCCTTGTGGAGTGCTACATACAGGCGATCGCAGGAGAAAATAACATACCAAAACCAAAAAATAAATAAAATCCAAGCCACCATCCATCCTGCACCTGACTCCTTAGGCCCCTGCTCTCATCTGGGTGGCAGCTAAGTTTACCAACAGAGAGGGTTGTCTTTATTCATTAGTACAGCACCCTATCAACTTTGCACCTAGAGAGATGCAAGTGAGGAGTTTTTCTATGTTAATATTTCAGTCACCTAAGTCAGTTGACCTCCTATAAGAATTAGGGAGGACAAATCAGCTTTGTGAACTTGGGCAAGTCACCCAACCTCTTCAGGCCTCTTCTATACAGATTCCTCTTCTATACACAGGTAGAGGGATAAGCTCCAAGGTCCCTTCTGCAGCCTATAGTCCTGTAGGCTGCCTTAAAAGGCTGCCCAGCTCGGTCGCATTGACTATTTTTGGCTCAGTGATTGGAAGGGCTTGTTGGGCCACACCTATATCTCTGACATTCTGACAGCCGGCTGGATGGTTTCACTAGGCACCCCACTGGGCACTCAAACTTAAGATGCTCAAACCAAACACATCATCCCTCCCTTCTTTCCCTCTTCTCTGCCTCACTCCTTGGACTTCCCTTCTCTCCTCCAGGCACCTGAGTGGGGAATGTCAATTTCTCCTTTGATGTCAGGCTGTCTTTCAGCCTCCGCATTCAGTCAGTTCGAGACTTAAAATTCTGCCTGTGGAGTGTCCCTGTTTTTCCTAGTCCTGCAGCCTCCACCCAGTTCAGGGCCTTGCTCCCTCTCACCGGGGCCATCGCTAGTGTGCCCAGCACGGCCGGCAGGCTGCCCTCCTTTCACTCCCCACTCTAACACACGTGAAGCATCACTGCAGCTCCATTGCACTCATCCACAGCACTGGCTAGCCTCTCCCCTGCTGCAGAAGCTTGAATGGCTTTCTTTTGCCAGCTGAGCAAACACTTGCCATTTGGGGCCTCCGTGATGCAGCCCCGGCCTAAATTCCCTCCCCCACACTCCCTACACTTCAGCCAAACTCAGTGTCCCTCATACACAGCCAGCTTTTCGCATCCGTCTCCTCACTGTTCGCGTTCTGTTGTAACACAGGCGGCTCCCAAACCTGCCTATGAAAACCACTTCTTCATCAAGGCCCAGCTCAAATGCTACTTTTTCCAGGAAGCCCCCACTAAGGATCAATTTCTCATTTACTTATGCAGCCAACAAATAATTGCTGAGCACCAGCTAGGTGCCAGGTTCTGTTCCAGGCCCTGGGAATTCAATTTGAAGAGGAGGGATGGGTTCCTACTCACAGGCAGTTTGCTGTTGGTGGGTAGCAACATGTAAAGCAGCAAACCAATGGGAAAAAGACCCCGGTCAGCGCAGTGGAGGAGCTCTTGGATTTGTTGGCCTTATTACAGTCTACTTGTAATGTGCCTTTTTGCAATCAAGCACTACCTTGTAAACCCTCTGAGGGAAGAATCTGAGTCTCATTTATCTTTGTAACTTCAGTGTCTAACATCATCACATCTGTGCAGTAGCCCGTAGGTGTGTGTTTGTGGAAGGAAAGGAGAGAGGGAGGGAAGAAAAGGGTTTGAAAACATTTGAACAAACACTCCAGGCCAGCAGTGGAGCACCTATTAATATCTTTTACTTGTCTGAGCATCGTGGCTCATGCCTGTAATCCCAGCTCTTTTGGAGGATCACTTGAGGCCAGGAGTCTAAACCAGCCTGGGCAACATAGCAAGACCCCACCTCTATAAAAAATAAGAAAAATTAGCTAAGTATGGTGGTGCATGCCTATAGTTCCAGCTACTTGGGAGGCTGAGGCAGGAGGATTGCTTGAGCCCAGGAGTTCAAGGCTACAGTGAGCTATGATCATACCACTGCACTCTAGCCTGGGCAACAGAGCAAGAGACCCCATCCTCAAAATAAATAAATAAATAAATAAAAACAAAAAAATAAAAAAATATTTTTAAAATCTCGTTAAATTCAGAGTTAAAATAAAAGGCAATTCTCATCTGGCATTTGCCAATTCTGCAATCCCTAGAGGTGACTTTCAGTGAGATAACCTCACTCTAAATAGGAGAGGCAACGTGGGACAGAGGAAGGGCACAGATCTGGGACTTAGTTCCTGCTCCACTGTTGAGACATTTTGAGCAAGCTCTAGAATCTCTCTGAGCCTTAATATCCTCATCTGTAAGATGGGAATCATAAAACCTGCCTCGTACACTTGGAAAACCAAATGAGATAGCTTGTGAGAAATTAAGGACCTTGTAATCATAGAATTGATTCAGGATTTTCCTGCATCCTTGTATTAGCTTTGTTTGGAGGACACTAAAGTGGGCTATCTGCCCCCAAAAGCAGAAACCCTTTAGATATAGGGATATTTAAAAATATTATTTCTAAATCTACCTTTCTGGATTCTTAAGGAAGAAAGAATCCTGGGCTTCCGGGATAACCTCACAAAGTCTAAGAAGCAACTGGGTTCTTTCTTATTCCCCCTCCCTGAAAATATATCCTCCTCAGCTTACACCAATTCCAAGCACAGAATCTGTTGCTTCAAGCAATTGCCTTCCTTAAAAAGCATGCCCCGCTGCCTCAGGCTCCCAGAAAATATGGCATAAGATGAAGTCCCCTCTTGCCCTTGGCTGTGATTTGCTAGTGCCAATGTGTGAAATGTGGCTCTCCCATACTCTCTACTCCTCAAGCACAGATTGCAAAGACACTGCAGACTTCTCCCTTTGTGCCCACTGGCCTCTTCCAACACCATGTCAGACTCAGTTTTACATATTCCGTGCCTTCCAGAATTCACTCATCCCTGCCATCCCCATGCCAAACCTGTTCCCAGGGGGTTGTAATGACCCGAAATGACTTAGCTTCTGGATGTTTCACCAGAATTAAGGCTCTTGAAACACAGTATCACTCCAACAAGATGTGATTGCCAGAGGAGGAGGACTGTGTTGGTGACCACTGGGAAATAAGCTTGTGCAAAGTTTCCAGATGGGCTCCAGAGTTTTGGCAAAAGTTTCTGCAGCACCTGGCGCTGCAGAGTTCCTCCCTACTCTGGACACTTTCTCTCTAGTGGACACAGAAGTTCATTTCCATCACCACCTGGGAGATAAGCCCAGAGCCAGGGGAGAGGTAGTGGGAACCTCAGTTGACAGGGGCCTTCGACTAAGGGCCTGGACCTGAGGCTTGGCACTGCTCATCAGTATATATGAAGACATTCTGCTTCTCCAAGACTCAGATTCCTCATCTGTAAAAATGGGACCAATAATACATGCCTCATATGGTGGTTGAGTGAATTATGTGAAATGCATTGGAAAGCACATCATATTGAAAGTATAGTATAGGCCACACATAATAGCTCATACCTGTAATCCCAGCTGCTTGGGAGGCTGAGGCAGGAGGATTGCTCAAGCCCAGGAGTTTAAGGCTGCAGTGA